>CM065389.1:26092500-26105000 GCA_033060915.1 Euryodendron excelsum | reverse complement strand
AACCCCTCTCTCGAGACAATTTATTCCTCAAGACGGTTCCAACCCAGGCACGTCTTTTCAAAGACGGTAAGTTCCCTTTCCAATCCCTCTCTCGTGACAATTTATTTCTCGAGACGGTTCCAATTCAAGCACGTCTTTTTTAAGACGGTAAGACCCCTTTCCAATCCCACTCTCGAGATAGTTTATTCCTCGAGAAGGTTCCAACCCAGGCATGTCTTTTCGAAGACGGCAAGACCCCTTTCCAATCCCTCTCTCGAGACAGTTTATTCCTCGAGACGGTTCCAATTCAGGCACGTCTTTTTGAAGACGGTAAGACCCTTTTCCAATCCCTCTCTCGAGACAGTTTATTCCTCAAGACGGTTCCAATTCAGGCACGTCTTTTTGAAGATGGTAAGGCCCCTTTCCAATCCCTCTCTCGAGATAGTTTATTCCTCGAGACGGTCCGAGTAGTGAAAATACTCGTAAATATCACAACCGTTAGAGTAACGGAAGTACTCACAAATAGGTCAATATAGGAAATTACCAGCAAACCCTTATGTCACGACGACCGCCGTCAGAGTGGCGAAAACAATCAAAACTCAGGTCAACACCAGTGTCTGTTAGCCCACTTCAGTGAAAAAAATGACCAAACTAGCCCTTGGACCTTTTCCGAGACTTTCCGGTCAAGATGACCATTTTGCCCCTAGGCATCTAAATGCCCCGGGAACCACACCGGCTCTGGATATCAAACCGGTAACCCTCTGAGATTACTTCTTATAGTATTCTCAACCTTCCTTTACCTTTCCGAATCATTCTGAGTCAGTTTCGGTCAACCCGGTACAAAATAACCGTTTTGCCCCTGGTGGGCCTGTCTCCTTTTTTTACCACTCCAGCTCTGGGAATCAAACTGGAAACCTCTGAGAACATTCTGAATAATGTTTCCAGATCCCAAGTCTTCTTCCGGGACAGTCCGAGTCTGTCCCGACAGTTTCCCGGTTCGATTGACCGTTTTGCCCCTAAAGGCCCAGTCAACCCTTCTGACACATCTCGAATTCATTTTTCAAGTCAAATACCTCCAGGACACTATTTTAAGTGTTTCTACTCCTTTCCGGCCTTCTGGGTCATTCCCGGCTCCTTCAAATCATTCCCGGACTTTTCGGAGCCACTCCTAGTGAAGCTAGGCTAAAAATTGCATGGTAGTCACTAGTACAAGCCCCCAAATCTAGTCAAAGATATGTTGCTTGCCAACCTTAAACATTTCCTAAATGGCTGGCGCCACTAGTAGTGGCGCCAAGCCAAAAAATGGCCTGGCGCCACTCCTAGTGGCGCCAGTGTAAAATTTGGCTTGGTGCCACTGCAACAGGCGCCAGTGTTGTCTAATCTCTATAAATACAGAGCCTCTTCCAACGTGAAAAGGATCCGCAAACTCAAACCAAAAATCATATAATTCGATATACAGAGCTCGAGCACCTCCTAAACCCTAGCTTCCCTAGGTTTTCCAAACCCTAGCCACCATACACAAACCCTAGCCTCATATACACTCCTATACACCCCCATACACTCATACACTAGCCTTCAACCCTCCTTTGAAGACTTGAAGAGCTGCAATCTAAAGCTTGAAGACAACTCTTGAAGATTGAAGACGAAGATCAAGACGAAGACCTAAGATCGAAGACAAGCAAGGCGCGCAAAATAAACAAGACATACGGTAGGCTTTCTCTTTAAATTTCAGCACTTCCCCCTCTCTCTTCTCTCTCCAACCCACTTGGGTTTTCTCTATTTTAATCCCCCATCTCTTCCCCCCCCCCCCCCCCTTTTTTTGCATACTTGAAACAAGGGGATTCCCGATCCATGTGTAGGATTAGGCTATTGGAGAGTCACCGTGTCGGGGGCTTTCTTCTAATCTAACCAGAGACCACGTGGGTCCGGTCCCCTTGATTATGTGGTAAAGCCTTAGCCTTGTATGTTCACGACCCCAAAATTGCATTGTGGATATCATGATCTCGCATCTTCCAAAAATCGTTTTCAAAGTTGTTTTCAAACTTGTTTTCAAAATTGCATCAAATTTCTCTTTTTCAAAACATGTTTTCAAAATCACAATCCTAGGGTGATTCTAGCCTTTCCATGGCTAGGCTTGCTTTAGAAAAGTGTTACATTCAAAGTGACCAACATGGTCCATATTTTCAACCCTTGTTGTTTTCAAAACCACTTTCTTAAAGAGGTTCTAGCCCTCTTATGGTTAGAATTGCTTTAGGAAAGTGAGACGTTTTTACACTTTCTAAAACCTCTCTCTTCAAAAAATCTCTTCCTAAAAATCTCTTTTTTCAACATACTTTCTAAAACTCTCCTTTCCAAAATTGTTTTCAAAAACTCCCTCCAAAAATCTACTTTTCAAAACTCCCTTTTTCAACTCCTTTCCAAAACGCTCTCTTCAAAGTTCACTTTCCAAAAACGTTCCCTAGGTTTCTTTCCTAGAAAAACTCTCTCTAAAAATCTTTTCAAAAACTCTCTTTCCAAAATTTTTCCTCTAGAACGCCCCTCTAGGATTTTCCTTCTAAAATCTTCGTTTCCAAAAACATACTTTCCAAAAACTCCTCCCTAGGATTTTTTTTTCTAAAACCTTCGTTTCCAAAAACGCACTTTTCAAAAACTCTTTTCTTAAAGCCCAAGTCAAGCCCTAGAACCCACAATTAGGAAACCTAATTTTCTTTCCAGAAATATGATTTTCAAAATTTGCCCCTAAACCTAGGTTTCCAAAACCTTTTGTTTTCTATATCCAAACTATAGTTTTTCAAATCTAGGGTTTCTAGAATCTCCCTTTCCAAATCCTTGCCAAATCCTATCTTCCCTTTAGGAAACCAAATCAAATATTCCCGTTTGGTAAACCAAATCCAATCCTCCGTTTTTGGAAACAAAATCCAACATCTCTTTTTAGAAACAAAATCCAATCCCTTCCTAATCCAACTCTTTCCTAACTCAAATCCTTCCTAAACTTCCACTTTCCTAAATCTTAAGTTTCCAAAACTTGAATATAAAAATCTTTCCTAAATTTTAAAACTCAACTTTCAAATATTCTCTAAATTCAACCCTTTCCTAATTCTACCCCTTTCCAAATTTTAACTTTCCAAATTCGAGTTTTCAAATCTTTCCTAAACTCAACCTTTCCTGATCTCAAGATTTTCTAAAACTCAAACTCTAAAACTTTTCAAATCTTAAACTCTCTAAATTTCAAATCTTTCTTAATTCAAAACTTTTTTAAGTCGAAACTTTCTTAATTCAAACCTTTTCTAATTCTTTCCTAATTTAAAATCTTTCTAAAATTCTAAACTTTCCAAATTCTAAACTTTCCAACTTTCAAAACTTCCTATTTTCAAAACCTTTCCTAAAACAACACTTTCCTAAGTTGAAATTTTCCTAATTCAAAACTTTCCTAAGTTGAAACTTTCTAAATTCAAAACTTTCCTAATTTCAAAACTTTCCTAAGTTGAAACCTTTCCTAATTTCAAAACTTTCCTAAAATGACACTTTTCCTAATTCGAAACTTTCCTAATCCGAATCCTTCCTAATTCCAAGCTTTCCTAAATCTTCCAAGTCCAATCTTCAAGTCAATTCTTTTTCAAAATCTTTCTAAGTCAAATCCAATCCTTCTTTTCTAAATCCTCTCTTTCTTAAGTCTAGGTTTTCTAAAACTAAGTCTTTCAAAGTCAAATCTTTTCAAATCTTCCAATCAAAGTTCAATTTTTCAATCTTCCAATTCAATCCCCTTCTTCAAATCAACTCTTCTATTTTCAATCAGACTCCGGTCCGAACTACGACTGACCTGATTCCTCCAAAAGGATACGTAGGCAACCCTCATGGGTGCGATCACAACCTTCTTCAAATCTCAAATTCCATAACATCTTTCAATTTCTACAATTTCTTTCTGATCTCCAATTCCACAACATTTTTCAAGTTTCCAATTTCATAACTCTTTTCAAATCTCTTTTCAATTCCAATTTCAAATCTATCTTTCCAAATCTTTTTTCAAATCAAATCAATTTCTTTCCAAATCAATTCTTCAATTCTCTTTTCTTGCACTTGCATATCATGCATCATATTTTTAAACATTGTTTTTCGAAGTGAATAGGATTGAACCATTAGTTAGTTAAAGACTCTCATAGGTGAATCTAGGGTAGATTGACATGTAGGTACCGAAAGGGCGGGGTAGGGTGATAGCTTAGTGCGTCTTCCCTACACGTAACCAACCTCCGAACCTAGATCGCTATTTTCAAAGACCAAAATGAGTTATTTTCAAAAAAAAGAGCTAAATGTTTTCCAAAGGTTTCCAAACAACCTGTTTTCCTACAAAAAACCCTCTCTTGAGGAGATATTTTCCTAAGTGTAGCCTTTGGATTATTCTTAGTTTTTAGGTGACCTAACTCACCTTAATCAAGTTAGGTAGCGACTCCGAATCTTTTTCTAAAAGTCCTTTATTCAAACCAATTTTTTAATTCAAACTTAGTCGCACTCATTCTTTTAGGATGGTGAGTTATAACGAGAGAGTACAGCATTTTCCCGCTTGTGTGAGTATTCCTCAAGTGCAAAAAATCTGGGCGCGACAATATGCAAGTGTAAGAAAAAGATTCAATTTGGAAATAGATTTGAAAAGACTTGATTCGATTTTAGAAAAGAGATTTGAAAAGATAGATTTGATTTTGAAAGAAAATTTTAGAATTTGAAAATAGAGATTTGAAAATAGAATTTTGGAATTGAAAGTTTGAAAATAGTTATGGAATTGGAGATTTAAAAAAGTTATGACCGCACCCATGAGGGTTGCCTACGTATTCCTTTTGAGGAATCAGGTCAATCGTAGTTTGGACTAGAGTCCGATACAAAATAAAAGGTTTGATTTGGAAAAGAGATTTATTTGGAACTTGAAATAGAAGATTGGAAATTGGAATTTGGAATTGAAAAGATTGGACCTTAATTTGGAAAAATAGAATTGGAAGAAGGATTTGGACTTATTTTGAAAAAATTGAGATTTAAAAAACCTAGACTTAAGAAAGATAGGATTTAGGAAGGACTTAAGATTAAGAAAGATTTGACTCGAATGTTGGACTTGGAAGATTGGGGAAAGATTGGATTTAGGAAATGTTCAAATTAGGAAAGTTTCATTTTAGGAAAGTTTCATTTTAGGAAAGTTTATGTTAGGAAAATTTCAAGTTAGGAAAGTTTCAATTTAGGAAAGTTTTCATTTTAAAAAAGTTTCGATTTAGGAAAGATTTCATTTTAAGAAAGGTTTTGAAATAGGAAAGGTTTCGTTTTAGAAAAATTTCGAATTAGGGAAGTTTTGAATTAGGAAAGAATTAAAATTGGAAAGTTTTGAAATTGGAAAGTTTTAACTTAAGAAAGTTTTGAATTTAGAAAGTTTTGAATTTAGAAAGATTTGAAGTTTAAAGAATTTATAATTTTAGAAAGATTTAAAGTTTGAGTTTTAAAAATACTTAAAATTAGGAAAGGTTTAAGTTTAAGAAAGATTTAAAAATTTAGATTTGAAAATTTGAAATTTGGAAAAGTATGGAATTAGAAAAGGGTTAAATTAGGAAGATTAAGAAGCTTAAAGTTTAAGGAAAGATTTAAAAGTTTAGGTTTTGAAAACTTAAGGTTTAGGAAGGTATGAGATTAGGAAGGATTTAAATTTAGGAAAGATTTGGATTTTGTTTCTAAGAAAGAGATGATTCGATTTTGTTTCCAAAAACGGAGGATTGGATTTAGCTTCCTAAATGGGGAAATTGGATTTGGCGTGGAATTAAAAGGTGAAGTTTTAGAAATCCTAGATTTGGAAAGCTATAGTTTAATGTAAAAAATAGGTTTTGGAAATTTATAATTTTGATGTAAAAAGGAGATTTTGGAAACCTTGATTTTGAGGTAATCATGTTTTAAAAAAGAAAATTAGGGTTTCCTAATCGTTGGCTCTAGGACTTGACTTGGGCTACAACAAAAGAGATTTTTGGAAAGTAGAACTTTTGGAAATGAAGATTTTTGGGAGGAGATCTTAGAAATGAGTTTTTAGAAAGTACACTTGAAAAGAGAGTTTTTGGAGAGTGGTTTTTGGAAAGAGTTTTGAAAAGAAGTTTTTAGGAAAGTTAAGTTTTTGAAGGAAATTTTTAGAAAAACAATTTTAGAAAGGAGATTGAGGAGAGTTTTTAGAAAGTACATTAGAGAGGAGATTTTAGAAAGTAGATGTAAAAAGAGATTTTGGAGGGGATTTTAAAAAGAGGTTTTTGGAAAGTAAGTTTAAAAAAGAGAATTGAAAAGGATTTGAATGTGGACTTTTGCAAGCCACTAAAAATATCTCACTTTCCTAAAACGATTCTAACCATAAAAAGGTTAGACCCATTCTACGATTGTGGTTTTGAAAACAACGAGGATTTAAAAATATGGACCATATTGGTCACTTTAAATATAACACTTTTCTAAAGCAACTCTAACCATGAAAAGGCTAGAATCAGCTTAAGATTGTGATTTTAAAAATAAGTTCTGAAGAAGAAGACTATAATGCAAGTTTTGAAAATGATTTTTGACGCAAGTTTTGAAAACAAGTTTAAAAACGAATTTTGGAGAGATGCATGATCATGATATGCACAATGCAAGTTGGGGTCATGAACATACAAGGTTAAAGGCTTCACCACATAATCAAAGGAGCCGAACCCACGTGGTCTCTGGTTAGACTAAGAGAAAGCCCCCGACATGGTGATTTTCAATAGCCTAATCCTACACATGAGCTGGGGAGTCCCTTGTTTCAAGCATGCAAGAAAGGAGGGTAGAAGATGGGGGATTAAAATAGAGGAAAACCCTATAAGCACTCCATTTTTGACCGCTCGGCAATCTACACTCAGTCCAGACTTGTGTTCAAGTGGTTGTGAGCATATTCCAACCGAAACCAACTTTCTAAGTCCATAATCTCGTCTGCCCATCGCTTCGCAGGCCCACCAGGCCCAATAGAGGCAAAATCACCAAAATGGCCTTAGAGACATTGTCTTTTCCATTTCCAACTCCAATCCCTCTCTTGAGATAGTTTATTCCTCGAGACGGTTCCAAATCAGGCACGTCTTTTCGGAGACGATAGGACCCTTTTCCAATCCCTCTCTCGAGACACTTTATTCCTCGAGACGGTCCCAAATCAGGCACGTCTTTTCAGAGACGATAAGACCCCTTTCCAATCCCTCTCTCGAGACAGTTTATTCCTCGAGACGGTTCCAAATCAGGCACGTCTTTTCGAAGACGATAAGTCCCCTTTCCAATCCCTCTCTCAAGACAATTTATTCCTCGAGACGGTTCCAAATCAGGCACGTCTTTTCAAAGATGGTAAGTCCCCTTTCCAATCCCTCTTTCGAGACAGTTTATTCCTCGAGACAGTTCCAAATCAGGCACGTCTTTTTGAAGACGGTAAGTCCCCTTTCCAATCCCTCTCTCGAGATAGTTTATTCCTTGAGACGATTCCAAATCAGGCACGTCTTTTCAAAGATGGTAAGTCCCCTTTCCAATCCCTCTCTCGAGACAGTTTATTCCTCGAGACGGTTCCAAATCAGGCACGTCTTTTCAAAAACGGTAAGTCCCCTTTCCAATCCCTCTCTCGAGACAGTTTATTCCTTGAGACGGTTCCAAATCAGGCACATCTTTCCGAAGACGGTAAGTCCCCTTTCCAATCCCTCTCTCGAGAAAGTTTATTCCTCAAGACGGTTCCAAATCAGGCACGTCTTTTTAGAGACACTAAGTCCCCTTTCCAATCCCTCTCTTGAGACAGTTTATTCCTTGAGACGGTTCCAAATCAGGCACGTCTTTCCGAAGACGGTAAGTCCCCTTTCCAATCCCTCTCTCGAGATAGTTTATTCCTCGCGATGGTTCAAGTAGCGTAAATACTCGTAAACATCACAACCGTTCGAGTAGCGACCGTTCGAGTAGCGAAAATACTCGTAAATAGGTCAATATAGGGAATTGCTAACAAACCCCTGTGTTAGGACGACCTCCATCAGAGTGGCGGAAACACTCAAAACCTAGGACAACACCAGTGCCTGCTAGCCCACTTCGGCCAAAAAAAATGACCAAACTACCTCTTGAGCCTTTTCCAAGACTTTCCGGTCAAGATGACCATTGTGCCCCTAGGCATCCAAACGCCCCGAGAACCACACCTGCTCTGGGTATCAAACTAGTAACCTCCTGAGATTGTTTCTTATAGTATTCTCAACCTTCCTTTACCTTTCTGGATCATTCCGAGTCAGTTCCAGCAAACTCGGTGCAAAATGACTATTTTGCCCCTAGAGGGTCGGTCGCCTTTTCCGACCACACCGGCTCTGGGTATGAAACCGGTAACTTTTCGAGAATAATTTTTATAGTGTCCTCAACCTTTCTTTGTCCTTTCGGATCATTCCGAGTCAGTTCTAGCAAACCCAGTGCGAAATGACCGTTTTGCCCATGGTGGGTCGGTCACCTTTTCCGTCCACACCGACTCTGGGTATCAAACAGGAAACCTTTGGGAACATTCTGAATAATGTTTCCAAATCCCAAGTCTTCTTCCGGGATAGTCTAAGTCTGTCCCGGTAGCTTCTCAATCCGATTGACCGTTTTGCCCCTAAAGGCCCGGTCAACCCTTCCAGCACATTCTATCCTCACTTTTCAAGTCAAATACTTCCGGGACACAATTTTAAGTGTTCCTACACTTTTCCAACCTCCCGGGTCGATCCCAGTCCCTTAAAATCATTCCCGGACTTTCCGGAGTCACTCCTAGTGAAGCCCGGTTAAAAATTGCATGGTAGTCACTAGTACAAGCGCCTAAATCTAGTCAAAGATACGTTGCTTGCCAACTTACAAACTTTCCTAACTGGCTGGCGCCACTAGTAGTGGCGCCAAGCTAAGAATTGGCCTGGCACCAAGAGTAATTTTGTCATGGCGCCACTGCAACAAGCGCCAAGTGTGTCCAACCTCTATATATACAGAGCCTCTTCCAGCGTGAAAGGGATCCGCAAAATCAGTCTAAAAATCATATATTTCGATATACAGAACTCGTGCACTCCCTAAACCCTAGCCTCCTATACACTCATACACACCCCCATACACTTATACACTAGCCTCCAATCCTCCTTTGAAGACTTGAAGAGCTGCAATCTGAAGTTTGAAGATTGAAGACAACTCCTGAAGATTGAAGACGAAGATCAAGGCTAAGACCGAAGACAAGCAAGGCGTGCAAAATAAAGAAGACATACGGTAGGCTTTCTCCTTAAATTTCCGCACTTCCCCCTCTCTCTTCTCTCTCTTAACCCACTTGGGTTTTCTCTATTTTAATCCCTCATCTCTTTCCCCCCTTTTCTTTGCATGCTTGAAACAAGGGGACTCCTGATCCATGTGTAGGATTAGACTATCGGAGGGTCACCATGTCGAGGGCTTTCCTTTAGGCTAACCAGAGACCACGTGGGTTCGGACCCCTTGATTATATGGTGAAGCCTTAACCTTGTATGTTCACGACCCCAAATTTTCATTATGCATATCATGATCTTGCATCTTCCAAAAATCGTTTTCAAACTCGTTTTCAAAACTTGCATTCAACTTGTTTTCAAAATTGCATCAAAATCTCTTTTTCAAAACGTGTTTTCAAAATCACAATCCTAGGGTGATTCTAGCTTTTCCATGGCTAGGGTTGCTTTAGGAAAGTGTTACATTCAAAATGACCAATATGGTCCATATTTTCAAATCCTGTTGTTTTCAAAACCACTTTCTTAAAGTGGTTCTAGCCCTGTTATGACTAGAATCGCTTTAGGAAAGTGAAATGTTTTTAGACTTTCCAAAAAACTCTATTTTCAAAAATCTCTTTTCCTAAAATCTCTTTTTCAACATACTTTCCTAAAACTCTTCTTTCCAAAGTTATTTTCAAAAACTCCCTCCAAAAATCTATTTTTCAAAACTCTCTTTTTCAACTCCTTTCCAAAATGCTCTTCCCAAAATCCACTTTCTAAAAGCATTCCCTAAAAATCTTTTCAAAAACTTTCTCCAATAATCTTCTATCAAAAATCTTTCTAAAAGACTCTCTTTCCAAAATCTTCCTTCTAGAAACTCCTCTCTAGGATTTTCCTTCCAAAAACTTGTTTCCAAAAACACACTTTCCAAAAACTCTTTCCTTAGAGCCCAAGTCAAGCCCTAGAGCTAACAATTAGGAAACCCTAATTTTCTTTCCAAAAACGTAATTTTCAACCTTTCCAAAAACCTAGATTTCCAAAACCTTTTGTTTTCATATTCAAACGGTACACATTTCCAAAAACCTATTTTCTACATCAAAACTATAGCCTTCTAAATCTAGGGTTTCTAAAACTTTCCCTTTCCAAATCCTTGTCAAATCAAATCTTCCCTTTAGGAAACCAAATCAAATCTTCCCGTTTAGGAAACTAGATCCTATCCTCTGTTTTTGGAAACAAAATCAAACCTTCCCTTTTAGACTCAAAATCTAAATCTTTCCTAATTCTAACCTCTCCTAATTTCCTACCTTCCTAAACCATAAGTTTCCTAAAACTTTCAAATCTTTCCTTAAACGTTAAGCTTTCAAATCTTTCCTAATTCAACCCTTTCCTAACTCTACCCCTTTTTAAATCTTAACTTTCCAAATCTAAGTTTTCAAACTTTGCCTTATCTCAAGATTTTCTAAAACTCAAACTCTAAAACTTTCTAAATCCTAAATTTTCTAAATTTCAAATCTTTCCAAATTCAAAACTTTCTAAATTTGAAACTTTTTTAAGTTAAATCTTTCTAAATTCTAAACATTTTAATTTCGAATCTTTCTAAAACTCTAAACTTTCCTAAACTTCAAATATTCCAAATCTAAAGCTTTCCAAACTCAAAACTTTCCAAATTCAAAACTTCTCTATTTTAAAACTTTCCTAAGTTGAAACTTTCTAAAACGGAACCTTCTTAAAATGACACTTTCCTAATTTGAAACTTTCCTAATTCGAACCCAATCTTTCCTAATCTTTCGAGTTTAATATTCGAGTCAAATCTTTTCTCAATACTTTTCAAAGTCTAGTCAAATTTTTCTAAATCTCAAGTCTTTCCTAAATCCTATCTTCCAAATTCTAGGATTTCTATCTTTTCAAATCAAAAACCAATCTTTTCAATTCCAAAATTCTAAATTTCAATTTTCAATCTTCTATTCTAAGTTTAATCTCTCAATCTTCCAGTCCAATTTCCAATTCAATCTCTTTCTTCCAAATCAATTCTTCTATTTTCAATCGGACTCTTGTCCGAACTACGACTGACCTGATTCCTCCAAAAGGATATATAGGCAACCTTCATAGGCGCGGTCACCACATTTTCAAATCTCAAATTTCACAACATTTTTTAAATTTCTATTTCTACAACTTCTTTCCAATTTCCAATCTTTTTCAATCTCCAATTCCATATCTATTTCAAGTTTTCAATTCCAAAAATCTATTTTCAAATCTTTATTTTCAATTTTTAAAACTTTCCAATTTTAATTCTATCTCTTTAAATCTCTTTTAAAACAAATCAAACTCTTTTCAAATCTATTTCCAAATCTCTTTTCTTGCACATGCATATCATGCATCATGTTAGTTTCTTTTCAAATATTATTTTTCAAAGTGGATAGGATTGAACAATAGTTAGTTAAAGACTCTCGTAAGTGAATTTAGGGTAGATTGACATGTAGGTACCGAAAGGGCGGGGTAAGGTGATGGCTTAGTGCATCTTCCCTACACGTACCCAACCTCCGAACCTAGATCACTGTTTTCGAAAGACCAAACAGAGTTATTTTTCAAAAAGGGCTAAATGTTTTCCAAAGGTTGCCAAACAACCTATTTTTCTTAAAAACCCTCTCTTGAGGAGATATTTTCAAAACATTTTTCCAAAAACCCTAAGGGTAGTCTTCGGATTATGCTTAGTTTTTAGGTGACCTAACTCACCTTAATCAAATTAGGTGACGACTCCAAATCTTTTTCAAAAGCCCTTTATTCAAATCTATTTTCAATTCAAACCTAGTCACACTCATTCTTCTAGAAGGGTGAGTTCTAACGAGAGAGTACAGTATTTTTCCCACTTGTGTGAGTATTCCTCGAGTATGAAAAATCTGAGCGTGACAAACCCAAGTGGGTTAGAAGAGAGAAGGAGGGGGGGGGGGGGGGGGGGGGGAAGTTGCGCAAGCGTAAATAGAGAGCCTACCTTGTGTCTTCTTTTATTTGCTTTGTTCTACTTTGATCTTCGCTTTGCTTTGCATCGCTCTTCGAGAACTTGCTTGGATCCTTGGGAATTTCGGAGCTGCAGCACTTCAAGTATTCAATGGAGGCTTTGGAGGCAAGTATAGGAGTGTATAAGGGTGTATGTGAGTGTATGGGAGTGTATATATATTAGGGTTTAGTGTATGGGGGCTAGGGTTTGGAAAACCTAACGAAGACTAGGGTTTGGAAAACCTAACGAAGATTAGGGTTTAGAGAGGCTATGAGCTCTGTGTATCGAAGAAGAGAGTTTTTAGACTGAGTTTTTGG
>CM065389.1:25345000-25462500 GCA_033060915.1 Euryodendron excelsum | reverse complement strand
CATCAACCCCATCCGAGTAGCGGAAATACTCACACCGTTAGAGTGGCGGAAACACTCAAAACCCAGGTCAACACCCGTGTCTGTTAGCTCACTTCGGTGAAAAATGACCAGACTACCCTTAGGACCTTTTTCGAGACTTTTCAGTCAAGATAACCATTTTGCCCCTAGGCATCCGAACGCCCCGGGAACCACACCGGCACTGGGTATCAAACCGGTAACCTCCCGAGAATACTTTTTATAGTATTCTCAATCTTCCTTTACCTTTCCGGATCATTCCGAGTTAGTTCCGGCCAACCCGGTACAAAATGACCGTTTTACCCCTAGAGGGCCAGTCTCCTTCTTCGACCACACCGGCTCTGGGTATCAAACCGGTAATGTCCCGAGAATACTTTTTATAGTGTTCTCGACCTTCCCTTACCTTTCCGGACCATTCCGAGTCAGTTTCGGCAAACTCGATACAAAATGATCGTTTTGCCCCTAGTGGGCTGGTCTCCATTTCCGACCACGCCGGCTCTGAGAATCAAACCAGCAACCTCTGGGAACATTCTAAATAATGTTTCCAGATCCCAAGTCTTTTTCCGGGACAATCCGGGTTCGCCCCGGCAGTTTTCCGGCCCGATTAACCGTTTTGCCCCTAAAGGCCCGATCAACCTTTCCAACCCACCTTATCCTCACTTTCCAAGTCAAATACCTCCAGGACACTGTTTTGAGTGTTCCTGCTCCCTTCCGGCCTTCCGAGTCATTCCTGGCTCCTTCAAATCATTCCCGGACTTTTCGGAGTCACTCCTAGTGAAGCCAGGCTAAAGATTGCATGGTAGTCACTAGTACAGGCACCCGAATCTAGTCAAAGATACGTTGCTTGCCGACCTTAATTGTTTCCTAAATGGCTAGCGCCACTAGCAGTGGCGCCAAGCCAAAAAATGGCCTGGCGCCACTCCTAGTGGCGCCGGTGTAGAATTTGGCCTGGCGCCACTGCAACAGGCGCCAGGTTTGTCTTCCCTCTATAAATACAGAGCCTCGTTCAACGTGAAAAGGGTATGCAAACTTAACCTAAAAATCCTATATTTCGATACACAGAGCTCGAGCACCTCCAAAACCCTAGCCTCCCTAGGTTTTCCCAAACCCTAGCCTCCTATACACTCTTACACTCCCCCATACACTCGTACACTAGCCTTCAACCACCCTTCGAAGACTTGAAGAGCTGCCATCCAAAGCTTGAAGAAAACCCTTGAAGACTGAAGAAGAAGATCAAGACGAAGACCGAAGACCGAAGACAAGCAAGGCGAGCAAATTAAAGAAGATACAAGGTAGGCTCCCTATTTAATTTTCTGCACTTCCCCCCTCTCTCTTCTCTCTCCAACCCACTTGGGTTTTCTCTATTTTAATCCCCCATCTCTTCCCCCCCCCCTTTCTTTGCATGCTTGAAACAAGGGGATTCGCGGTCCATGTGTAGGATTGGACTATTGGAGAGTCACCGTGTCGAGGACTTTCTTCTTGTCTAACCAAAGACCATGTGGGTCCGGCCCCCTTGATTATGTGGTGAAGCCTTAACCTTGTATGTTCACGACCCCAAATTGCATTATGCATATCATAGTCTTGCATCTTCCAAAATTCGTTTTCAAAAAGTTGTTTTCAAAACGTTTTTAAACTTGTTTTCAAAATTGCATCCAAATCTCTTTTTCAAAAAAACTTGTTTTCAAAACCACAATTCTAGGGTGATTCTAGCCTTTCCATGGCTAGGGTTGTTTTAGGAAAGTGTTATATTAAAAGTGGCCTTTTGGTCTATATTTTCAAACCTTGTTTTCAAAACCACTTTCTTAAAGTGGTTCTAGTCCTCTTATGGCTAGAATTGCTTTAGGAAAGTGAGATGTTTTTAATCCTTCTAAAAACTCTCTCTTTTCAAAAATCTCTTCCTAAAAATCTCTTTTTCAACATACTTTCCTAAAACTCTCCTCTCCAAAATTGTTTTCAAAAACTCCCTTCCAAAATCTATTTTTCAAAACTCTCTTTTTCAACTCCTCTCCAAAATCTTTTCCTCAAAATTCACTTTCTAAAATCACTTCTTAGATTCACTTTCCTAAAAAAAATCTCTCCTAAAAATCTTTCCAAAAACTCTCTTTTCTAAAATCTTCCTTCTAGAAATTTCCCTCTAGGTTTTCCTTCCAAAACCTTCGTTCCCAAAAACGCACTTTCTAAAAATCCCTTTTTCTTAGAGCCCAAGTCAAGCCTTAGAGCCCACAATTAGAAAACCCTAATTTTCTTTCCAAAAACATGATTTTCAAACTTTGTCCCAAACCTAGGTTTTCAAAATCTTTTGTTTTCTACATCAAAACTATACATGTTTTCAAAACCTCTTTTCTACGTCAAAACTATAATTTTTCTAAATCTAGGGTTTCTAGAATCTCCCTTTCCAAATCATTGCCAAATCCTATCTTCCCTTTAGGAAACCAAATCAAATCTCCCTGTTTAGGAAACTAGATTCCGTCCTCCGTTTTTGGAAACAAAATCAAATCTTTTCTTTAGAAACCAAATCCAATCCCTTCCAAATCCAAATCTTTCCTAATTCCAATCCTTCCTAATCCTCCACTTTCCTAAATCTTAAGTTTTCAAAACTTGAAAATAAAATATTTCCTAAGTTTTAAAACACAAAATTCAAATCTTTCCTAATTCAACCCTTTCCTAATTCTACCCTCCTCTCAAATATTAACTTTTCAAACCTATGTTTTCAAACTCTTCCTAAACTCAAACCTATCCTAATCTCAAGATTTTCTAAAATTCTAAAACTTTCTAAATCTTAAACTTTCTAAATTTCAAATCTTTCCAAATTCAAAACTTTCTAAGTTCAAAACTTTCTTAAGTTAAATATTTCTAAACCTAAATCTTTCCAAATTCTAAACTTTCCAAAACTTCAAAATCTTTTCAAATCTAAGACTTTTCTAAACTCAAAACTTTCTTAATTTAAGACTTTCTTAAGTTGAAACTTTCTTAATTCAAACATTTCCTAAATTGAAAACTTTCCTTTTTCAAACCTTTCCTAAAGCAAAACTTTTCAATTTTCTAAAACTTTCCTAAATTCAAAACTTTCCTAAACCTAAAACTTTCCTAAATTCAAAACTTTCTTAATTTGAAACTTTCCAAATTTTAAACCTTTCTCAAACTAAACTTTTCTTAATTCAAAACATTTCTAAATTCAATACTTTCCCATTTCAAAACTTTCCTAATTTCGAAACTTTCCAAAAATGAAACTTTCCTAATTCGAAACTTTCCTAAATCGGACCTTTCCTACTTCAAACATCTCCTAAGATCCAATCTTTCCAAATCTTCCAAGCCAAGTCAAATCTTTCCTAGGTTTCTTCTCTTTCCTAAGTCTAGGTTTTCTTAAACCTTCCCTTTTCCAAAACAAGTCCAAATCAATCTTTCTAAAGGAAGTCCAATCCTCTCAATTCCAATTTCCAATCTCCTCTTCTAATTTCAAATCCAATTCAATTTCCTTCTTCAATCCAACCTTCTATTTTCAATTGGACTCCGGACTGAACTACGACTGACCTGATTCTCCCAAAGGGATATGTAGGCAACCTTCATAGGTGCGGTCACAATACTTTTCAAACTTTCAATTCCACCCTCATGGGTGCAATTTCCAAAATCTTTTCAAATCTCAAATTCCAATCTATTTTCAAAATTTCAAAATTTCTATTTTCAAACTTCTACTTTCAATTTTCAAACTTTCCAATTTGAATTCTATTTCTTCAAATCTATTTTCAAATCAAATTAATCTCTTTCCAAATCTATTTTCTAATTCTCTTATTTTGCACTTGTATCTCATGCATCATATTTTTTCAAACATTGTTTTTCAAAGTGAATAGGATTGAACATATGTTAATCGAAGACTCCCGTAGGTAAATCTAGGGTAGATTGACATGTAGGTACCGAAAGGGCGGGGTAGGGTGATAGCTTAGTGCGTCTTCCTTACACGTAACCAACCTCTGAACCTAGATCACTGTTTTCAAAGACCAAAAGGAGTTATTTTTCAAAAAAGGGCTAAATGTTTTCCAAAAGGTTGCCAAACAACCTGTTTTCTTAAAAACCCTCTCTCGAGGAGATATTTTCAAATCGTTTTTCAAAAACCCTAAGAGTAGTCTTCGGATTACTCTTAGTTTTTAGGTGACCTAACTCACCTTAATCAAGTTAGGTGGCGACTCCAAATCTTTTTCAAAAGCCCTTTATTCAAACCTATTTTCAATTCAAACCTAGTCGCACTCATTCTTCTAGGAGGGTGAGTTCTAACGAGAGAGTACAACATTTTCCCCGCTTGGGTGAGTATTCCTCGAGTACGAAAAATCTGGGCGCGACAAAACTATCAACGGATCTTCAATAATTTCCAATATTCATTGTGTTGGATCAGCACGTTGTATCTTCGCATTCTCTGTTAGATGGTATCTATCCAACCTTTGTTGCATTTGATAAATCTCGCATTCGAGCATTTTTATGACCTCACCACGATGTGATCTCTTGCAGAACAACTTAGCTGACCAGGCCTTTGGGACACGGAGATCATGCCATTTGCAATATATTTCTTGTTCACACCGTTTATCAAATAAATCTTCTCACGGCAACTTCTTTTCGTTGACGGTGACCCCGCGGGGTTGTTGTAAGCATGCATCGCCAATGAAGATGTGACTAACCGAACCCATTGTATCGTGTACCATTTGTTACCGTTTGGGTCCGTGTATGTACGCATCATATGGATGACTGAGGTTTGGTATTCATCAATATCGGCGTTTGGAATTGAACAACTTGACAATGCCTCATCACTGGCTTTTCGCTTCGACATCTGTGGAGGTATGGTTTAGCACTTCATCATGTAATCACAACATTATATAGGTAATTTGGGATCACAATATTAATGACTTCACGTGAAGGATTCAGACATAACATTGATATAATTTATTGGGTTTCAAACATGACAATTGACTCATGTCAAGGTCCTTACTAAGGACAAGGTAGGAGTAAAGTCGTTCACATGAAGGCTTAAGGGTTTTTGAGTCGTCCTTTATAAATACCTCTCATACAGGGGAGGACCTTTAACTCTCAAACTGTGCCCATAGTTTGAACAGCAGCAAGCATGTGCGAGCAAGAAGGTGGTGTATAACCCATTTGCTGCATGAACCGCTTGGCGGGTAAAGTTCCACGACCTGTGTTTTACCACCTTTACTCCCCCTCTTATCGGTCGCCACTTCCACAAACATAGTGTCCCTGTACAACATATAAGAAAATGTCATAAGCTAAGCCAAACGCTGTTACAATAGTTACAGTTGTAATAGAAACATATATTACCAATTACAAACTGTGACACGATACCCGGTTGCAATTTTGTTCCAATCCTCAAATTTTTTTTGCACTTCTGTAGGGAAACGATGGCCATTGTGGATGTCACGTTGTATTTCACGGCATCGTGCAACGAAACTCTCAACAAGACGGTAGTAAGTTATCTGCACACATATTGTGATGGGCAAATTACATGCGTCTACTATGGCACCATTGTACCCCTTAGAATTATTGATTGTGACGATCTCCCAACAAAACCCACCATCGTAAGCCAATGTCCACTTAGTAGTATCCTCCCCCATTAATTGAATATAACATGGTTCACATCTTTTTCATATTTTATCCATTATTTTGTTAAACTTTCACACTTGATGAGCTGTGCTAGCAACCCATACCAAGTCCTTCACCTTTATCATGTTATAATTCTTATAATAGTTATTACGCAAGTGTTGAAGGCAGTACATGTGAAAACTAGGAGGTTGATCATCCCTTGGATGTTCAGATTGTTGATCAACGGCATTTAGTAGGCCCTGGTTACGGTCCGAAATTATGGTCACCCGTTTCCTGCCAGGGACAACCCAGTGTCTCACCAAATGTATAAATCACGATTAGTTACGGGTGTCTTTAACCTCAACAATGGAAAAAGGAAGAGGAAAAGTTGTACCCCTCTCAGTGACCCCGATAGCAATAAGCATAGCACTCTTATATTTCCTATAAACATGGGTGCCATCAACCGATATGACTGGCAGACTCTATTTGAAACCCTCAATACATGGGCTGAATGCCCAAATACTCTATCAAATTCGACTAGATGACCTACGTCTTGAGAGAAGGTCTCTAAAATTTGTGTAGTTCTGGGGTTTGTTTATTGCAATGTCTACAAATATCTAGGAAGGTTTGAGAATGACTCTTTCCAATTCCCGAATATCATCTCTGTGACTTTTGTTCTTACTTGCCATGCTTTCTTGTATGACACCAAGTGGTGGTGATGTGTTTTCACCTCTTCAATTATTAACTTGATCTTCCAGTTTGGATCTTTCTGTATAAAAATAGCACAGTTTAAGTACATTATAGAAAGTGCTTATATGATAAACTAATGAATTATTGTGACTAAGTATACATAAAAGTTAAACTCACAGCGACTTGTGCCATGATAACGTGCGATATGAAGTTCGCGTCTAGATTATGATGGTCCATGTTTGGCATTCCGTATAAGCAGGTATGAGGACCAGAGTATTGCGTAATCTCCCACATCGCATGCTTTTTCCAGAAGCACGAAGCATCTAAGGGTAGCTATGTGCACACTTAACTTGTTACAGTTTCTTAGTTGAGTTGGCAACCAAGTACTCCTTGTTGTTATGTAAGTGATATGCCTTGCATGCATTTTTCAAAGCAACCTTACCATTGAACAACATTCCTAGTTGACAATTAGGGTTGTCCCTATCCCATACGAACCCACGACGAAACTCATTCCTGCCAGGTAACGGTGCATCATAGCCCTTCGACAATGTAATGAAGTAAGGAACCGAGATCTCCTATTGTTGTTGAACATCATCATCGGAATCGTTCATCAGAGTGATATCTACATCTTCATCTAATTATTCTGACTGTGTACCTAGAGACCTTACATTCAAATCAAAATCCCTAGGCATGGATTGGCGGCCTGATTCAACCATATATTGCACTGCATTCATACCGTCACTATATCTCATTGTAGGCTAAATTGTTGACATACTACTCAACCCAATTCCACCATCCGCAAATGAACCATGGCAACCACTTTGCTGTGTGCTGCGCATTTGAAACGAACAACCATGTTGGTCTATTTGATGTGAATATGGCATAGTGTGACCTCCAGTGTCCTATCCTAATGTCAACATTGTTGAGAAATTCCACATTATTGACGTATCTTCCTGATCCGCTAGCATTCTACCATACCCCGAAATGTCACCCCACATTCGATTTGCTACAAGGTCCACAGCTACTGGTGCACTCTCTACTTCAATGTAAAACTCAATGCATTGCATCCACGAATTTTTTTGTAGTAGCCATAAGGCAATTTGGAATGTTCGGTCATCGTTGATTGGCAGTATCTTATATATGATTGAGCCCCCTTCATTACTGCATGAAAATCTACATAATATTTTTATCCTTGTATTTTCTCCATCCTTGACAACTAAGGGTATGATCATAGCTTCTAGTTCAAATAGTTTGCATTATAACAGTATATTGTGACATATCTGATACTCTATGTTGTACACTATCCTTTCATTACGATCTTTCATTATTTTCCCACCCCAATACATCATTGCCACTGTCTCATCCATTTTTGTGTCCTACTATCAATAATTTCATAAATCAAATTTTTATTTTTTCTATAAATTTCGTAAATCAATTTCTTATTTTTTCAATAAATTTTGTATTTTTACAATAAATTGTGTTTTTACAAAAAAATTCAATAATATTTATTTACTATAAATTTTGTATTTTTTAGATAATTATGTGTTTTCACAATAAATTCATAAATAATATTTATTTACATGTAAATAAATTTTGTATTTTACAATAACTTTGTAAATAAATTTTGTATTTTTTCAATAATTTCATAAATATATTTTATATTTTTCCATAATTTCGTAAATCATTTTTCTATTTTTTCTAGAAATTTCATAAATCAATGTCTTATTTTTTTTTCAATAATTTTTGTATTTTTACTATAAATTTTTTATTTTTTTAAAGATAATTATGTATTTTTACAATAAATTCATAAATAATATTTATTTACTTGTAAATAAATTTCGTATTTTACAATAACTTTGTAAATAAATTTTGAATTTTTTCAATAATTTCATAAATATATTTTATATTTTTTCCATAATTTCATAAATCATTTTTCTATTTTTTTCTATAAATTTCATAAATCAATGTCTTATTTTTCAATAAATTTTTTATTTTTACTATAAATTTTGTATTTGTTTAGATAATTACATGTAAATAAATTTATTTTTTCAATAAATTTTGTAGTTTTTCAACATAGATACCTAACGATAATTATGTGTTTTTTACAATAGTTTAGTAAATAAAATTTACTTACTTGTAAATAAATTTTGTATTTTTACAACAATTTTGAAAATAAATTTTCTAGGTTTTCAATATATTTCGTATTTTTATAATTATTTTGTAAATCAATTTCGTAAACCGAAATTAAAAGGCTTACTAAATATTTCAATAAATTTCCTATTTTAATAATATGTTTTTTCACCAATACATTTTTTTTCAATTAATTTTTACTATGTCTCTTCCGAATATATTTTCTTAATTGTAAATAAATTTCGTATTTTTACAATAATTTCATAAAAATAAATAAAACAATTATTTCTATTATACACATAAACAAGACAAACAAGATAAGTAAATTTTATAAGAGTTTACCAAATAATAAGGTGACTGCTAAAGTACCGGTGTTTGTCGAAGTGACGACACTAAAGAAAATCATTACATTAGAATTAATTATAATATTAGTGATCTTTAAACTATATTACAAAGTAATTATATATTCAAAAAATATACAATAATGTGTATAACTTTTCTACATAAGCAAGTTACTTGTTTTAAGTTTTCTGCTGAGGAAGAAAAAAAAATCAGTGAAGATAACTAGCAAAATGAATAAATAGAAGAGAGAGAGTGCGAGAGAAGAGTATGAGGTGCAGAAGAAATGGAGAAAGAGGAGAGAGTGAGGGAGAAAAAAGAGTGAAGTTAGAGAGTGATTGAGGGAGAAGAGAAGGCAAGAAAAGAGAAAGAGTGAGGCAGAGATTGAGAGAGAAGGAGAGGAGGGGGGGGGGGGGGGGGAGGCAGCAAAGGGTGAGGGAGTAGAGACGTGAGAGAGAAAGAGAAGGGGGCTCGTGTTATACAAAAAGAAAAAAGCAATTTTTGACTGTGTTTCTCTATTAAACGCAGTCTTGAATTGTGTTTCTTTTCCAAAAATGTAATTTTAAATTGCTTTTTAAAGTATTTTCAAAATAACTTTTGCCAATTTGATATTTTGAAAATAAAATTTAAAATATAAATTATTTTGGTAAAAAAGCCCCCAAACAGCTCAGTACATTACTTTCATCACTTTTTCTGATCTTTCACGTTTGCTTCCCTAGGTGCCTGCTCTTGTTAGCTGTCCTGCCAAAAAGTAAGAAATGGATTACAAACTAAGGAGAGAGGAAGGAAGAGACCGTTTGAGAGAATTAAAGTTGGGCATGGGACCCATGACAGTTGAAAGACTTAGTTGGGAAATGATTCAAACCGTTGATTGAAGAGAAAAACATATTCTTGGCCCTTGGATCTAATTGTGTGAGATAGACATTTTAAAAAAATAAACCGATGAGATAGATTATTTTCTTTTTCTATACAAATTGGAGAGATTTCTTGCAACCCATAATAATGGAAAGCAATTAATGCTCTGTACACAACTCTCTTTGTTTTGCAATTTGTAAGCCCGAATTCATAGACTTTTATGCCCATGGTATAGCTGTTAAGAAGGAAAGGGGAAGGTGAAAATATAGAGAGAAGTGCAGAAATCCAGAAAACGGAGAAGAGGACGCCACCACACCACCACCTCCCTTAGCTTCCTCTCCAGCCACTCTCTTTCCTTCCTTTTCCACCGTGCCCAATCACCACGCCATCACCACTCTTTCCTTTTGCCATCGTTGACCACCCACAAAACAGGCCACCACCCAAGGTTCTTCCTCTATCCACAGGACCACAACCCATTTTGACCTGTGGGCATGTGTTCAAAGAGGGAAGGTGTTATGTTTCTTGATTGTGCTTAAAAAGTGCAATTATAAGTCCTTAATTAGTACTTTGTTAGCATTAATTTATGATTATATATGTCTTTTTAGTTATGTTTTGATATTAATAAAGTTTATAATGCTTTCTGTAGGTTTTGAGCTTAAATGGTATGATTTTGAATGCAATTTAATCATAGGTTTCAAGAGGTTATTGTCAAGGTACAAGCTGCTGAAGCTGTGATACAAGCTGTTGAAACACGCAAAGATAAACCTTTGGAAACTCATATCTCTCGAACCAGAAAGGGTATTAAGGCACATAATATGTCGATTTTATATAACTTTTGGAGATCTACAACTTTTCTGAAGTTACCTAACCCGTCTAAACACTCAATGGGATTCGTCCATACGCCTGACGACGGAATTTATAGATTAACTCAATTTTTAGTTGGAGATAGATTAGGAAGTAGTAGAAGAGACTTAGGAGTTTTATGTTTTGGAGGAGGAGAAGAATTCTAGGGTTTTTGAAAGGAAGAATCATCTATCTTTTAGAGACTACGAATCTTTTCATCTTTCAAGGGAGAATCTTTTAATTTTTAGTTTTCATCTTTAGTTTTCCTTCTTGTTCTTATTGTGAATTCTAGATTATATTTCTTTAATGTAGTTCTTTCTTTGATTATTATTTCCATTCTTGCACTTTTTATAATATTTTTTAATTGCTAAAACCGTTCTTGGTATGAGTTGAGAAAGTAACTAGGTTACAGGTGGAGATTTAAGATAGTTATTTATTTTTGAATATTTCAAGATCTTGGATCAAGATTCAGTTTCTTACCCATGAATATATTTGAAACAATATTCTTATTCATATTTAGCATGTACGTATAGACTGATTTGTAAGCAGAAATACATATATCTAAAATTTCTGATAAGGGTATTGATTATAATTGTTTACATTTTCCTATTAGGAGTACTTTAGAAATCTACTATTCTTGATTAAGCTTCAAACATACTTTGTAAACAGGTTTATAAACTGGGACAAGTATGAATGGGACTCTGGTATAAACACTAGTAAATAATTGAATATCAACTCTATGAGGGTAATCAAATCTTGAGTTTCTTTAAACACAACTATCTTGAGAACCTACCTGTAGGCCTGGTTACCAGACCCAACCCTGCCAAGACCTTTTTATATTATTTGAATATATCCCTAAAATTAGTTTAATTTTATTGCCTGATAATTTAGATCAACCATCTCCAACAATTGATTTTTATTTTCTTTTTGGAAGCTTTCCTACACTTTTAATTGATTCTGAGCTCATTATCCTTTTGTTCTGATTGTAGACCTTGCCAGATTAAGTTTATTCTTGTGTTCCCTATGGATCGACCTCGGACTTACCGAGATATTATTACTGCATCGCAATCGCACACTGGCAAATATAAATTGCACTATTCTAGAGCGATCATTTCTAGAGTGAGAAGGCTAGGTGGGTTATGTCATGGTGATGGGAGGGTGGTGTACAACCTTATAGTTTTAGAGAGAGCATGTTTGTAAGGTGCGAGAGAAGTCGGCATGTGGTAGTTCAATCAGAGTGTGGGTGCTTCCACCACCGTGTGTGGTGGTCATGTGCAACTGCGTGAGAGGTTATGGTACTTGGGTATGAAGATGAGGGAGTGGTGAGTGTTGGCCCAAGAAGGCAACCTAAAAGGGGGAGGGGGGTGTCGCGCCCAGATTTTTCGCACTAGAGGAATACACACACAAGCGGAAAAAATGCTGTACTCTCTCGTTAGAACTCACCCTCCTAAAAGAATGAGTGCGACTAGGTTTGAATTGAAAAACAGGTTTGAATAAAGGGCTTTTGAAAAAGATTCGGAGTCGCCACCTAACTTGATTAAGGTGAGTTAGGTCACCTAAAAACTAAGAATAATCCGAAGACTACACTTAGGGTTTTGGAAAACGATTTGAAAATATCTCCTCAAGAGAGGGTTTTTAAGAAAACAGGTTGTTTAGCAACATTTGGAAAACATTTAGCCCTTTTTGAAAAATAACTCCTTTTGGTCTTTGAAATCAGTGATCTAGGTTCGGAGGTTGGTTACGTGTAAGGAAGATGCACTAAGCTATCACCTTACCCCGCCCTTTCGATACCTACATGTCAATCTACCCTAGATTCACCTATGAGAGTCTTCAACTAACTATTGGCCAATCCTATTCACTTTGAAAAATAATGTTTATAAACGAACATGATGCATGATATGCAAGTGCAAGAAAAGAGACTTGAAAAATAGATTTGAAAAGAGATTTGAAGAGATAGAATTGAAATTTAAAAGTTTGAAAATTTGGAAATAGAAATTTGAAAATAGAAATTTTGAAATTGGAATTTTGAAAATAGATTGGAATTTGATATTTGGAAAAATGTGGAGACCACACCCATGAGGGTGGAATTGAAATTTTGAAAAGTATTGTGACTGCACCTATGAAGGTGGAATTGAAAGTTTGAAAAGTGTTGTGACCGCACCTAGGAAGGTTGCCTACGTATCCCTTTGGGAGAATCAGGTCAGTTGTAGTTCGGACTGGAGTCCGATTTAAAAGAGATTGACTTGAAGAGAGAGATTGGATTGGAAGAAAGAGATTGAATTGAAAATTGGATTCGAAGATTTGAAAAGATTGGATTTTAGGAAATGTTCGAATTAGGAAAGGTTAGATTTAGGAAAGTTCCAAATTAGGAAAGTTTTGAAATTAAGAAAGTTCTCATTTTAGGAAAGTTTTGAAATTGGAAAGCTTCGAGTTTCGAAAGTTTTCGAAAAAGGAAAGGTTTTAAGATTAGGAAAGTTTTCAAATTAGGAAAGTTTTGAAAATCGAAAGGTTTTGAATTTAGAAATGTTTTGAAAAAGGGAATTTTTGAATTTGGAAAGCTTTGAAAACAAGGAAGTTTTAAAATAAGAAAGTTTCATTTTAGGAAAGGTTTGAAAAAGGAAAGCTTTCAGTTTAGGAAATCTTTGAATTAAGAAAGTTTTGAGTTTAGAAAAGCCTTAGATTTAGAAAGATTTTGAAGTTTTGGAAAGTTTAGAATTTGGAGAGATTTAGGTTTAGAAAGATTTAACTTGAGAAAGTTTCAAATTTAGAAAGTTTTGAATTTGGAAAGATTTGAAATTTAGAAAGTTTAAGATTTAGAAAGTTTTAGAGTTTTAGAAAATCTTGAGATTAGAAAAGGTTTGAATTTAGGAAGAGTTTGAAAACTTAGGTTTGAAAAGTTAAGATTTGAAAAGAGGGTAGAATTAGGAAAGGATTGAATTAGGAAAGATTTTTATGTTCAAGTTTTAGAAACCTAAGATTTAGGAAAGTAAAAAATTAGGAAGGATTTGAATTAGGAAAGAGTTGGATTTTGAAAGGAATTGGATTTTGTTTTGAAAAGAGAAAGTTTGATTTTATTTTCAAAAACGGAGGATAAGATCTAGTTTCTTAAACAGGGAGATTTGATTCGGTTTCCTAAAGGGAAGATAGGATTTGGTAAGGATTTGGAAAGGAGATTCTAAAAACCCTAGATTTGGAAAATCATAGTTTTGATGTAGAAAAGAGGTTTTGGAAACGTGTATCGTTTGGATGTGAAAACAAGAGGTTTTGGAAACCTAGGTTTGGGGCAAAGTTTGAAAATCATGTATTTGGAAAGAAAATTAGGGTTTCCTAATTGTGGGTTCTAGGGCTTGACTTGGGCTTTAAGGAAAGAGTTTTTGGAAAGTGCGTTTTTGAAAATGAAGGTTTTCTAGAAGGGAATCCTAGGAAGGAGTTTTTGGAAAGTGAATTTGGAAAGAGAGTTTTTGGAAAGATTTTTGGAAAGAAGGAGTTTTTGGAAAGTGTGTTTTTGGAAATATGGATTTTGGGAGGAAAAATCCTAGAGGGGAGTTTCTAGAAGGAAGATTTTTGGAAAGAGAGTTTTTTAGAAAGATTTTTGGAAGGAGATTGTTGGAGAGAGTTTTTTAGGAAAGTGAATCTAGGAAGTGTTTTTAGAAAGTGAATTTTGAGGAGAAAGAGTTTTTGGAAAGGAGTGGAAAAATGAAGTTTTGAAAAATAGATTTTGGAATGGAGTTTTTAGAAAACAAATTTGAAGAGGATAGTTTTAGGAAAGTATGTTAAAAAAGAGATTTTTAGGAAGGGATTTTTGAAGAGAGTTTTTTGGAAAGTATGAAAACGTCTCACTTTCCTAAAGCGATTCTAGCAAAAAAAAAAAGGGCTAGAACCACTTTAAAAAAGTGGTTTTGGAAAACAATAAGATTTGAAAATATAGACCAAAAAGGTCACTTTTAATGTAACACTTTCCTAAAGCAACCCTAGCCATGGAAAGGCTAGAATCACCCTAGAATTGTGGTTTTGAAAGCAAGTTTTTGAAAAAGAGATTTTGATGTAATTTTGAAAACAAGTTTGAAAACGTTTTGAAAAACAACTTTGAAAACGGTTTTTGGAAGATGCAAGACTATGATATGCACAATGCAATTTCGGGTCGTGAACATACAAGGTTAAGACTTCACCACATAATCAAGGGGGCCGGACCCACGTGGTCTTTGGTTAGACTAGAAGAAAGCCCCCGACACGGTGACTCTCCAATAGCCCAATCCTACACATGGACTGGGAATCCCCTTGTTTCAAGCATGCAAAAAAAGGGGGGAAAGAGATGGGGGATTAAAATAGAGAAAACCCAAGTGGGTTAGGAGAGAGAAGAGAGAGGGGGGAAGTGCGGAAATTTAAATAGGGAACCTACCGTATGTCTTGTTTATTTTATGCGCCGTGCTGTCTTCGGTATTCGGTCTTCGTCTTGATCTTCGTCTTCAATCTTCAAGAGTTGTCTTCAAGCTTTAGATTGTAGCTCTTCAAGTCTTCAAAAGATGGTTGAAGGCTAGTGTATGAGTGTATGGGGATGTGTATGAGTGTATAGGAGGCTAGGGTTTAGTGTATGGTGGCCAGGGTTTGGAAAACCTAGGGAAGCTAGGGTTTTGGAGGTGCTCCAGCTCTGTATATCGAAATATATGATTTTTAGGTTAAGTTTACGGACCCTTTTCACGTTGGAGGAGGCTCTGTATTTATAGAGGCTGGATAAACCTGGTGCCTGTTGTAGTGGCACCAGGGCAAAATTGCTCTTGGTGCCACTAGGAGTGGTGCCAGGCCAATTCTTGGCTTGGCACCACTACTAGTGGCGCCAGCCAGTTAGGAAACTTTGTAAGTCGGTAAGCAACGTATCTTTGACTAGATTTGGGCGCCTGTACTAGTGACTACCATGCAATCTTTAGCCTGGCTTCACTAGGAGTGACTCCGGAAAGCCCGGGAAGGATTTTGGAGGACCGGGGATGACCCGGAAGGCCGAAAAAGAGCAGGAATACTTAGAATAGTGTCCCGAAGGTACTTGACTTGAAAAGTGAGGATAGGATGTGTCGGAAGGGTTGACCAGACCTTTAGGGGCGAAACAGTCAATCGGACCGGGAAACGGCCGGGACAGACTCGGACTGTTCCGGAAGAAGACTTGGGATCTGGAAACATTATTCAGAATGTTCCCAGAGGTTGCCGGTTTGATTCCCAGAGCCGGCGTGGTCGGAAAAGGAGACCGGCCCACCAGGGGCAAAACGGTCATTTCGCACCCGGTTTGCCGGAGCTGACTCGGAATGATTCGGAAAGGTAAAGGGGGATTGAGAACACTATAAAAAGTAGTCTCACAAGGTTACCGGTTTGATACCCAGAGCCGGCGCGGTCGAAAAAGGAGACCGGCCCACCAGGGGCAAAACGGTCATTTGGTACCGGGTTGGCCGAAACTGACTCGGAATGATCCGGGAAGGTAAAGGAAGGTTGAGAATACTATAAAAAGCAGTCTCAGAAGATTACCGGTTTGATACCCAGAGCCGGTGTGGTTCCCGGGGCATTCGGATGCCTAGGGGCAAAATGGTCATCTTAACCGGAAAGTCTCGGAAAAGGTCCAAGGGGTAGTTTGGTCATTTTTCACCGAAGTGGGCTAACAGACACTAGTGTTAACCTGGGTTTTGAGTGTTTCCACCACTCTGACGGTGGACGCCGTGACACAGGGGTTTGTTGGCAATTCCCTATATCGACCTATTTGTGAGTATTTCCGCTACTCTAACGGTTTTGTGAGTAGTTTCGCTACTCGGACCGTCTCGAGGAATAAACTGTCTTGAGAGAGGGATTGGAAAGGGGACTTACCATCTCCGAAGAGACGTGCCTGGATTGGAACCGTCTCGAGGAATAAACTGTCTCGAGAGTGAGATTTGGAAAAGGGACTTATCGTCTCCGAAGAGACGTGCCTGGATTGAAACCGTCTCGAGGAATAAACTGTCTCGAGAGTGGGATTGGAAAGGGGACTTATCGTCTCTGAAGAGACGTGCCTAGATTGGAACCGTCTCGAGGAATAAACTGTCTCGAGAGTGGGATTGGAAAGGGGTCTTACCATCTCCGAAGAGACGTGCCTGGATTGAAACCGTCTCGAGGAATAAACTATCTCGAGAGTGGGATTGGAAATGGGACTTATCGTCTCCGAAGAGACATGCCTGAATTGGAACCATCTCGAGGAATAAACTGTCTCGAGAGAGGGATTGGAATTGGAAAGGGGTCTTACCATCTCCGAAGAGACATGCCTGGATTGGAATCGTCTCGAGGAATAAACTGTCTCGAGAGAGGGATTGGAATTGGAAAGGAAAGGACAATGCCGAGTGTAAGCACCCCATTTTTGACCGCTCGGCAGTCTACACTCCGTCCAGACTTGTTTTCAAGTCATTGTGGGCATATTCCAATTAAAACCAATTCTCCAGGTCCAAATTCCGTCTTTCCATCGCTTCGCAGGCCTGTCAGGCCCAAATAAAGGCAAAATGACCAAAATGCCCTTAGGGGCATTGTTCTTTCTTATTCCAATTCCAATTCCTCTCTTGAGACAGTTTATTCCTCGAGACGGTCCGAGTAGCAAAACTACTCACAAAACCGTTAGAATGGCGGAAACACTCACAATCTAGGCACATCTCCTCGGACACGATAAGACCCCTTTCCAATCCTTCTCTCGAGACAGTTTATTCCTCGAGACGGTTCCAATCCAGGCACGTCTCCTCGGAGACGGTAAGACCCCTTTCCAATCCCTCTCTCGAGACGGTTCCAATCGAGGCACGTCTCTTCGGAGATGGTAAGACCCCTTTCCAATCTCTCTCTCGAGACAGTTTATTCCTCGAGACGGTTCGAGTAGCGGAAATACTCATAAAACCGTTAGAGTAGCGAAAATACTCACAAATAGGTCGATATAGGGAATTGGCAACAAATCCCTGCGTCACGACGACCGCCGTTAGAGTGGCGGAAACACTCAGAACCCAGGTCAACACCAGTGCCTGTTAGCCCACTTCGGTGAAAAATGACCAGACTGCCTTTAGGACCTTTTCTGAGACTTTCCGGTCAAAATGACCATTTTGCCCCTAGGCATCCGGATGCCCCGAGAACCACACCGGCTCTGGGTATCAAACGGGAAACCCTCTGGGATTGCTTTTTATAGTACTCTCAACCTTCCCTTATCTTTCTGAATCATTCCGAGTCAGTTCCGGCCAACCCGATACAAAATGACCGTTTTGCCCCTGCAGGGCCGGTCTTCTTCTTCGACCACACCGGCTCTGGGTATCAAACCGGTGATGTCCCGAGAATTCTTCTTGTAGTATTCTCAGCCTTTCCTTATCTTTCCGGATCATTCCGAGTCAGTTCTGGCCAACCCGGTGCAAAATGACCGTTTTGCCCCTGGTAGGCTGGTTTCCTTTTCCGACCACGCCGGCTCTGGGAATCAAACCGGCAACCTTTGGGAACATTCTGAATAATGTTTCCAGATCCCAAGTCTTCTTCCGAGACAGTCCGAGTCTGTTCCGGCAGTTTCCCGGTCCAATTGACCGTTTTGCCCCTAAAGACCCGGTCAACCTTTCCGACCCACCTTATCTTCATTTTTCAAGTCAAATACCTCCAGGACACTATTTTAAGTGTTCTTGTTCCTTTCCGGCCTTCCGAGTCATTTTCGGCTCCTCCAAATCATTTCTGGACTTTCCAGAGTCACTCCTAGTGAAACCAGGCTAAAAGTTGCATGGTAGTCACTACTACAGGCGCCCAAATCTAGTCAAAGATACGTTGCTTGCCGACCTTAAACCTTTCCTAATTGGCTGGCGCCACTACTAGTGGCGCCAAGCCAAAAAATGGCCTGGCGCCACTCCTAGTGGCGCCAGTGTAAAGTTTGCCCTGGCGCCACTGCAACAGGCGCCAGGTTTGTCCAACTTCTATAAATACAGAGCCTCATTCAACGTGAAAAGGGTCTGCAAACTTAACCTAAAAATCCTATATTTCGATATACAGAGCTCGAGCACCTCCAAAACCCTAGCCTCCCTAGGTTTTCCCAAACCCTAGCCACTATACACAAACCCTAGCCTCCTATACACTCATACACTCCCCCATACACTCATACACTAGCCTTCAACCATCCTTTGAAGACTTGAAGAGCTGCCATCCAAAGCTTGAACACAACTCTTGAAGACTGAAGGTGAAGATCAAGACAAAGACCGAAGATCGAAGACAGCGCGGCGCGTAAAATAAAGAAGACATACGGTAGGTTTTCTCTTTAATTTTCTACACTTCCCCCCTCTCTCTTCTCTCTCCAACCCACTTGGGTTTTCTCTATTTTAATCCCCCATCTCTTTCCCCCCCTTTCTTTGCATGCTTGAAACAAGGGGATTCCCGGTCCATGTGTAGGATTGGGCTATTGGAGAGTCACCGTGTCGGGGGCTTTCTTCTAGTCTAACCAAAGACCACGTGGGTCCGGCCCCCTTGATTATGTGGTGAAGCCTTAACCTTGTATGTTCACGACCCCAAATTGCATTGTGCATATCATAGTCTTGCATCTTCCAAAAACTGTTTTCAAAGTTGTTTTTCAAATCGTTTTCAAACTTGTTTTTAAAATTGCATTCAAATCTCTTTTTCAAAAACTTGTTTTCAAAACCACAATTCTAGGGTGATTCTAGCCTTTCCATGGCTAGGGTTGCTTTAGGAAAGTGTTACATTAAAAGTGACCTTTTTGGTCTATATTTTCAAATCTTATTGTTTTCCAAAACCACTTTCTTAAAGTGGTTCTAGCCCTCTTATGGTTAGAATCGCTTTAGGAAAGTGAGACGTTTTCATACTTTCCAAAAACTCTCTCTTCATAAATATCTTCCTAAAAATCTTCTTTTTCAACATACTTTCCTAAAGCTTTCCTCTCCAAAATTGTCTTCAAAAACTCCCTTCCAAAATCTATTTTTCAAAACTCTCTTTTTCAACTCCTCTCCAAAATCTTTTCCTCAAAATTCACTTTCTAAAAACACTCCCTAGATTCACCTTACTAAAAACTCTCTCAAAAAACCTTTCTAAAAAACTCTCTTTCCAAAATCTTCCTTCTAGAAATTTCCTCTCTAGGATTTTCCTTCCAAAATCTACGTTTCTAAAAACACACTTTCCAAAACTCCTTTTCTTTAAAATCTTTTTCCAAAAACTCCCTCTTCAAATTCACTTTTCAAAAACTCCTCCCTAGGATTCCCTTGTAGAAAACCTTCGTTTCCAAAAGCGTACTTTCCAAAAACTCTTTTCTTAGAGCCCAAGTCAAGCCCTAGAACCCACAATTAGGAAACCCTAAATTTTCTGCCCAAAAACATGGTTTTCAAACTTTGCCCTAAACCTAGGTTTCCAAAACCTCTTGTTTTCACATCAAAACTATACATGTTTTCAAAGCCTCTTTTTACGTCAAAACTACAATTTTTCAAAACTAGGGTTTCTAGAATCTCCTTTTCCAAATCCTTGCCAAATCCTACCTTCCCTTTAGGAAACTGAATCAAATCTTCCCGTTTAGAAAACTAGATCCCGTCCTCCGTTTTTGGAAACAAAATCAAATTTTTTCTTTTAGAAACCAAATCCAATCCCTTCCAAATCCAAATCTTTCCTAATTCAAATCCTTCCTAAACTTCCACTTTCCTAAATCTTAAGTTTCCAAAACTTGAACATAAAAATCTTTCCTAAATTTTAAAACTCAACTTTCAAATCTTTCCTAATTCAACCCTTTCCTAATTCTACCCTCTTTTCAAATCTTAACTTCTTAAACCTAAGTTTTCGAACCTTTCCTAAACTCAAGCCTTTCCTAATTTCAAGACTTTCTAAAATTCAAACTCTAAAACTTTCTAAATCCTAAACTTTCTAAATTTTAAATCTTTCTAAAATTCTAAGCTTCCTAAATTCAAAACTTTCTTAAGTTAAATCTTTCTAAACCGAAATCTTTCTAAACTCTAAACTTTCCAAAACTTCAAAATCTTCCTAAATCTAAGGCTTTTCTAAATTCAAAACTTTCTTAATTCAAACATTTCCTAAACTGAAGACTTTTCTTTTTCAAACCTTTCCTAAAACAAAACTTTCTTATTTTCAAAACTTCCTTGTTTTCAAAACTTTCCAAATTCAAAACTTTCCTTTTTCAAACATTCCAAAATTCAAAACTTTCTTAATTCAAAACTTTCCTAATTCTAATCTTTCTTAATTTGAAACTTTCCAAAAATGAAACTTTCCTAATTCGAAACTTTCCTAATTCGGGCCTTTCCTAATTCAAATATTTCCTAAAATCCAATCTTTCCAAATCTTCCAAATCCAATATTTCAATCCAATCTTTCTTAATCTCAAGTTTTTCCTAGGTCTCCTATCTTTCCTAAGTTTAGGTTTCCTAAAACCAAGTCTTTCCAAAATCAATCTTTCCAAAGCAAGTCCAATCTTCTCGAATTCAATCTCCTCCTCTAATCTCAAATCAAATCCAGTTTTCAATTCAATCTCTCTCCTCAAATCAATCTATTCTCAATCAGACTCCGATCCGAACTACGACTGACTTGATTCTCCCAAAGGGATACGTAGGCAACCTTCATAGGTGCGGTCACAATACTTTTCAAACTTTCAATTCCACCCTCATGGGTGTGGTTTTCAAAATCTTTTCAAATTTCAAATTCCCATCTACTTTCAAACTTCCAATTTCAAATTTTTATTTCGAAATTTTCAAACTTTTCAATTTCAATTCTATCTCTTCAAATCTATTTTTCAATTCTCTTCTATTGCGCATGCATATCATGCATCATGTTAGTTTTCAAACATTGTTTTTCTAAAGTGAATAGGGTTGAACATTTGTTAATTAAAGACTCTCATAGGTGAATCTAGGGTAGATTGACATGTAGGTACCGAAAGGGCGGGGTAGGGTGATAGCTTAGTGCGTCTTCCCTACACGTAACCAACCTCCGAACTTAGAATCACTGATTTCGAAAGACCAAAAGGAGTTGTTTTTCTAAAAAGGCTAAATGTTTTCTAAAGGTTGCCAAATAACCTGTTTTTCTTAAAAACCCTCTCTCGAGGAGATATTTTCAAAAATTGTTTTTCAAAACCCTAAATGTAGTTTTTGGATTATGCTTAGTTTTTAGGTGACCTAACTCACCTTAATCAAGTTAGGTGGCGACTCCGAATCTTTTTCAAAAGCCCTTTATTCAAATCTTTTTTCAATTCAAACCTAGTCGCACTCATTCTTTTAGGTGGGTGAGTTCTAACAAGAGAATACATCAGTTTTCCTGCTTGTGTGAGTATTCCTCGAGTGTGAAAAATCTGGGCGTGACACCGAGCGGTCAAAAATGGGGTGCTTACAGGGGGTCAATTGGGTTTTATAGAACTTATATCAAGAATTACAACTAAAAACAATTAATCAAAGTATATATATCAAGCAGGTGAAGTATATATCAATATATATATTTATGCAAGCATGTATAGTAAGCAAATAAGCAAAATAGAGGCAGAAGAGAAGAGCATCAAATTTATAGAGGTTCGGCCAACCTTACCTACGTCCTCTTTTTTTCGATCCTTTCGAAGGGATTCCACTATGTAACACTCTTTATACAGCTGCTGGTTTTGCCACAAGTGTCCAGTTCACTCTTACAAAAGCTTCTTCCCAAGCTTTCAAAACCCAAGAGATTTTGTCAAAGCTTCTCTTAAACTTACAAGTGATTTTGTCCAAATTTCACTCAAACTTACAAGTGTTTTTACCCAATAACACTCAAACTTACAGGTTTACAAACCCACCCAAATGAAATGAATAAAGGTTATACAATGGATAACTCTCCTAATGAGTATATGAACAAATACAACTCAATGAATAACCTTAAACACTCAGCAAAATATGTGGCAGTGAAGCACATGAGATTTTCAGCTTGATATCAATAGTATAATCACACTAATCATCATTATAGAAGCTGTAAGTATCTTGTATTTAAAGCTATGGATCGATTCTAGCCGTTGGAGAAGTATGAGAGAAGTTTTGGTTGCATATTGCCTCATACCGTCTGTCAGAAATATAGCCGTTACTGTCGGGGGTCAACTCTTTTTACAATAAGTCGACTCTTTTTGCATTTCAGTAGATTTTTCAAGGCTCTGTCCAAATGAGTTGACTATTTTTACAACAGGAATCAACTATTTTAAGCAGTCTCCAGAATTTTTGTTCTCTGTTGAAATGAGTCGACTCTTTTTACAGCAGAAGTCGACTTTTTTGAGTCTTCAGCAGAATTCCAAGGCTCTGTTCGAAAGAGTTGACTCATGAAACTTGAGGAGTCGACTCTTTTTACCAGAATACAAGGTTTTGTAGTTTTTCTTTATTCTTCTCAAAAGTCTCCAATCTTTTCAAGGATCATCCAAATAAACTTTTTAAAGCTTGCAAATACTTCTTCAAGGTTAGATGACTCCAAGAACATCTTCAATCAATTCTAAATGAATTATCTTCATTCTAATCACTTGTAGAGCTCTTCCATCATGATTGCTTCATCCATTGATCCAAATCTTCTTCAAAATCTTCAAGAGAGCTTCCAAGACTTAAGATCTTCATTTCTTCAACTGATTTTCTATTCTTCTTTGAACATCTTCATTTATAGATTTCTTCTAGAGTTCTTTAATCAATATAACTTCTTCATAGATTTCAACAACTCTTCCACGAAAACTTTCGAAGTCTTGTGATTTCTTCCATATCTTTAAGACATCTTCAAATCTTCTAAGACAGCTTTCATGTCTTTAAGTCGGTCTCTTCTTCTTTCATTCTTGCAAGATATCTTCAAGTTCTCAAAGTTTCCAATCTTTTCAATCAAGACTTTTAGCATTTTCATTCTTCTTCTTTGACATTCATTTTCTTCATTCTTTTATAAAATCTCCACTTGTTGAATATCCCATGCCTTCATGCTTACCAACCTTCTTTCTAATATTTGCATCATGAATCCTCCATTATGATAAGCTTCAAGGCAAGATCTAATTAATAATTAATCTACACACTAAGTGGAATTATTAGATCATTAAACTATGTTTTGTTATCATCAAAATCAAGGCATTGACTCAACAATCTCCCCCTTTTTTATGATGACAAAACCTTAAAAAATATATGTAATTAAGCTCAACATAAAGCATAAGGATTAAAATGTATGAAAGGCATTATGCTTTCATATATTTTTCATATAAAGTATTTCTCCCCCTTTTTGTTAATCATTCAAAAAGGGACAACAAAAATGGAATGTAAATATAGAATGGAAAATGTGGATTCATAGTCCAGAAAAAAAATATTTCTCCCCCTTAATGAAGGAGTTTTCTTTGATTTGGCATACAAAGGAACCTTTATGAGTATAGACAATATGCTCAAAATTCTAAGAAGATCAATAAGGTGCCATATCTGAAATGAGAAATATGGAGAAAGTGAGATTTTCATACCAAGCCTTTGCTCCCCCTTGCTTTTGTACTTTATGCCTTAGAGTGGTTTCAGATTCAAGGTAAAGCAAATTCAAACTCTGATGTTTAGGACATGTAGGCATCTGGAAATGCATGCTTTATTCATTTCATTTGGTGCTGCATTGTTCATATTCCATTGCATTATATTCATGCTCCCCTTTTCTCATCAAATAGATGTTTCAGATTATGATTCAAATTCGGAACAAGTAAACTCGAACTCAGATGATCAGGGCATGTAGTCATTTGGAAATTCAGATGATTAGGCCTTATTACAGTCCATTCATGCTTCCCCTTTTCGCATCAAACCAATGCTCCCCCTTTCTTTTGCAGTTGATGCCTTATATCAATATAAGTTCTTTGCACTCATTTAGTACTAGAGAATAATTCATTGTATTCAACTTGTATCAGAAAATAAAATGAAGGTTAAGGAGAAATGTGATTCTTATACTTGGTAATGCATTGAGGATTGATTTCTCCTCTTTTTGTCAAATCATAACAAGGAGTAATAGATGGAGAAAAATAGACAGGTACAATAGCAAAAATAGAATACAATGATGTTGATGAGGAGGACATTGATTAAGGTAGTTAAAGCAATCACTCATTCAGCATATTCAACATTGTTAAAGCAATTACTCATTCAACATTCACAAATAAAATAGCAATGTTAAGACAATAAGATCCAAAACACATCATTCATTCATGAAGAAATATTAAGAGAGTTTAACAAAGAGAACTATCCCCAAAATATTACATATTGCTTTAGAAAATGACTTGTTCACAAACAGAAGATAGGAAGTTCAGAGGCAGAGGTCTTCATTTTCTTTTGGGAGAAGGGGTTTGAGAGAGACCAACTGGATCATCAGCAATGTTTAAAAATTTGCTACTTGAAGGTCTTTGTCTGAGGTCATATTTGTGAAATGCAACAAAGGGCTTAGAAGGAGTTTGGTCAGAGGGATCAGAGGGTTCTACAGGTGATGGCTGAGAAGAGGTATGCTCCCTTCCACTAGATCCTTCCAACTCATCTGTGCTAGAATCCTTTGCTGCAAATTCTGCTGCTGAAGGGAAGAGAGGCTTGTATTGGTCTCCAACCAGCTTCTTCATATATTTGCCAATATGCTCGGTGGAAAGAGCAATGTCATTGCCAACTTTCTCCTTTATTTTGTTTTCTTCAGACACAAAAGCCTTGCTTAATTCCCTCACCTTCTTCTCAACAAAGAATAACCTGGTAGCCCCATTATCAATTTTCTTGTCTAACTTAGTGAACATCTCTTCTTGATGCCTCTTCAAATCTCGTACCATGCTCATCAAAATAGACATATCCATAGATTGGCCACTTGGAATAATGCTCATTGGGAAGAGTTCCCTTGGAACACTAGAAGGGGCAGGTCTAGAGGGTTCACCACTCTCTGGTATAACACTGGAAGGTTCGCCTCTTTTAGTAGATTCAATTCTAGGAGTTCCACTTTCAATGTGTTTCTCGTTTCTAGGGGTCCAGGACTTGCTCTGTGGGTTAAAGTGACAGCCCATTCTTGACAAAGTTTTCTGATTATACTCATCAGAATTTGGATCAAGGGTTCTCTGTTTCTCACCCCTTAAGTCTATCTTGAAGTGCTTGAAAACTTTAGTCAAGAGAATCCCATAGGGTTGGCTAACTTTGGTTCTTGAAGCCTTGACAATGTGCTCTAGGATGAATTTAGGCAAATCAATCTTAGTGTCTGTCAAATAAGCCCAAAGGAAGAACAATTTCCTTTTAGTGATGTAGTCAAACTTGCCATCTTTAGGAATGAGAATATGACATATAAAGTGATGCACCAATCTCAGTTCCAAAGGCAACTCATTGGCCATGGGTTGGAATGAATCATCAGTAATCTCCCTTCTCAATAAGGCAGACAGTGCAGTTTTTCTACTAACATCTTTCTTGTCCATTTGCCCACCACTACCAATTGTCAAAATCTGACAAATTACTCCTTTAGTGAGTATAATGGTTTCACCCTTCACATAACTAATCACATTGACATCCCCATCTTCCTTTTCTACATGGGCATAGAATTGTCCCACAATTTCAGCGTATACATCATCCTTTAACAGGGTGATGGATTTCCAACCAAGAGCTTCACATTTAGATTCAAATGCAAAATTTTCTTTTGCAAAGAATGCATAATCTATCCATCTTCCATTTAAAATAACTCTAGAAGAGAAGATTTTCTCATACTTATCTCGATTGGATTTATTCTCAAAGTAGATGGTGTTGTCGAGAAATTCATCTTCCTCCTCCTCAGTTTGCTTCCCTTTTCTCCTTTTTGAAAGCTTGGAAGAATCCCCTTTTGTCATTCTCTTAGTTCCTCTTTTGGATTTGGGAGTCGGCTCTTTTAGGGTTTTCTTACCCTTCTTCGATGGAGCAGATTTCGGAGCCATGGAAGGTTGAAAATGGCGGTTGAAGGAAGTTAGGAAATCTCTAGGATGATTAAATATAGGTTAGGTAGGGATTGAGAGAGAGTTTTTCGGTGGTTGAAAGTGGAGGTGGTGGTTGATCGTGAAAGAAAAGAGAGAAAACAAGAATTTTGAAATAATTCGAATAAAACAGGGGTTTTACAGTTTTAAAGCAATTTTGGATTAAATGAGTCAACTCATGGCTTAAAAAGGTCGACTCTTTTGAGCAAAGAAATCTTTCTGAGCTCTCTGTTCAAATGAGTCGACTCTTTTGGTAGAAGGGGTTGACTCTTTTCAACAGGGGACTTCTGGGGCTGATTCCAGAGTCTAGAGGTCGACTTTTTTGAGGCATGAGTCGACTCTTTTCTTTCAGAAATACAAAGATGTGATTTTAAAAGCTATGAAATGCATCAAACAAGTTTGTAATCAATTTCAAAGGTACATATGCATTCATTAAACATACATAGACATCAAAGCATTCAAGATAAAGGATTGCTCATCCCCAATTCTCTCATAATCATACAAAATCTATCTTCATTTAAAGGTTTTGTGAATATATCAGCAAGTTGATGTTCAGTACTCACAAAATTAAGCAAGATATTACCTTTTTGCACATGATCACGTATAAAATGATATCTAATCTCAATGTGCTTTGTGCGAGAGTGTTGGATAAGATTTTTGGTTAGATTGATGGCACTTGTGTTATCACATCTAAATGGAATATATTCAAATGTTAAACCAAAATCCTCTAGTTGATGTTTTATCCAAAGCACTTGTGTACAACAACTTCTGGCTGCAATATACTCAGCCTCAGCTGTAAAAAGGGCAACTGAGTTTTGTTTCTTACTAAACCATAAAACAAGCATATTTCCAAGAAATTGACAAGAGTCACTAGTGCTCTTTCTATCAACTTTACTACCAGCATAATCAGCATCTGAATAACCAATTAAGTTCAAAGATGTGTCTCTAGGGTACCACAATCCAAGATTAGATGTGTGCTTCAAGTATCTAAATATCCGTTTAACAGCAACAACATGTGATTCCTTAGGATTAGATTGAAAGCAAGCACACAAGCATACACTAAACATAATATCAAGCCTACTAGCAGTCAAGTAAAGCAATGAGCCTATCATACTTCTATATAGCTTAGTATTTACCGAAATACCTTTCTCATCACTGTCAAGCTTTGTTGAAGTATTCATAGGGGTGCTCAATGGTTTTGCATCTTCCAGTCCAAACTTTTTGAGTAGATCTTTGATGTACTTCGCTTGGTTAATGAAAATTCCTTCCCTTGATTGTTTGATTTGAAGTCCAAGGAAGTAATTTAGCTCACCCATCATGCTCATCTCAAACTCACCCTGCATACACTTAGCAAATTCTTTGTAAAGCTTGTCATTAGTAGAGCCAAATATAATGTCATCAACATAAATTTGCACAAGTAACATGTCATAATCTCTAACCTTTATAAAGAGAGTTGTATCAACTTTTTCTCTCGTAAAATCATTTTTAGTCAAAAATTTGCTTTGCCTTTCATACCAGGCCCTTAGGGCTTGCTTTAAACCATAAAAGGCTTTAGTAAGTTTGAAAACATGATTTGGAAATGAAGGATTTTCAAAACCATGAGGTTGTTCAACATATACCTCTTCAGATATAAAACCATTCAAAAATGCACTTTCACATCCATTTGATAAAGTTTGAAATTTTTGAAACATGAGAATGCAAGCAACATTCTAATAGCTTCTAATCTAGCTACAGGTGCATAGCTTTCATCAAAATCAATTCCTTCTTCTTGACTATAGCCTTGAGCTACAAGTCTTGTCTTGTTTCTAATAACAGTTCCAGATTCATCCATCTTGTTTCTGAACACCCATTTGGTTCCAATTACAGAATGATCTTTAGGTCTAGGAACAAGATTCCAAACCTCATTCCTTTCAAATTGGTTTAACTCTTCTTGCATGGCCATAATCTATGACTCATCATTTTCAGCATCTTGAAAACATTTTGGTTCTATTTGTGAAAGAAAAGCAAGATGATTAATAAATTTCTAAGAGATGATCTTGTTCTTACCCCTTGTGATGGATCACCTAGTATTTGCTTTGTTGGATGCTTGTGGACAAATTTTCATTCCTTTGGCAATCCTTCATTCTGATCTTGTTGGCTTGAAGAGTCATCTTGGTTTCCATTTTCGTGCGGTGGAGCTTCACTTTAAGTTGGGTTGATATTCAATGTATCCAAGTTCTTCTCCACATCATCTACATCATCATTCACAGCCTTTCTAGACAAAGAGTTTAGTTCATCGAAGGTAAAATGAATTGATTCTTCAATAACCAAAGTTTTCTTATTGTAAACTCTATAGGCCTTGCTATGTGAGGAATATCCTAGAAGGACAGCTTCATCAGATTTTGCATTGAATTTACCAAGGTTGTCTTTATTGTTATTCAACACAAAGCATTTGCATCCAAAAGCTCTAAAATATGAAACATTTGGTTTCTTGTTTTTCCAAGCTCATATGGAGTTTTATTTAAAAATTTTCTTATCAAAACTCTGTTTAAAATATAGCAAGTTGTGTTAACAGCTTCATCCCAAAAATATTTTGGTAAATTATTTTCACAAAGCATTATTCTCCCCATTTCTTCCAAAGTTCTGTTTTTCCTCTCAACAACTCCATTTTGTTGAGGAGTTCTAAGTGCTGAAAAATTGTGTTCAAAACCATTTTCATCACAGTATATTTCAAAAGGTTTGCAATCAAACTCACCACCATGGTCAGTCCTAATTGCTGTGATTGTAAATCTTTTTTCGTTTTGAACCTTTTTACAAAACTTGGTAAAGAAAGCAATTGTTTTATCTTTGTGAGCTAGAAAGAATGTCCATGTAATCCTTGAGTAATCATCAATAATGACAAGAGCATATTGTTTACCAGCTAAACTTAGAGTTCTAGTTGATCCAAACAAATCCATATGCAATAGTTGAAGTGGTCTAGAAGTAGAAAGCATGTTTGTAGATTTAAAAGTAACTCTAGTTTGCTTTCCCATTTGACATGCATCACAAATTTTGTCTTTGTCAAAATTGAGTTTGGGAAGACCATTTACTAACTCATTTTTTGAAATTTTTGAAAGAATGTTCATACTAATATGACCAAGCCTTTTATGTCACAACCAACTATCCTCTTTGTTCACAGCAGCAAGGCATTTGATTTTACAAGAAGATAATTCATTTAAGTTGAAAGTGTAAATATTGTCTTGTCTATGACCAGTTAATATGATCTTGTTATCATTTATGTTTACTACATTGCATTTAGATGATTCAAACACTACTGTACAACCTTTGTCACACAATTGACTAATGCTCAACAGGTTGTGTTTAAGTCCTTTAACAAGTAAAACATTCTCAATAGATGTTGAAGAATTTTTACCAATACTACCTATACCGATGATCTTACCTTTGCAATTATCTCCAAAAGTAACCAATCCTCCATTCTTTGGTGTGAGAAAAGTGAATTGAGTTTCATCTCCAGTCATATGTCTTGAACAGCTACTGTCCAAGTACCAGTGATCCTTTTTGGAATTGGCTTGAAGACATACCTACAAAACAAGCAACTCAATCTTTGACCTTTGGTACCCAAATCATCTTAGGTCCAGTGGGGTTAGTCTTCAATGTTCCTTTTGGAACCCAAGCTTTCTTGACAGCATGAGATTTTTGTATAAGAAAGCATTGATTTGCAAAGTAACCTCTCTTATGACAATAAAAGCATGTTATTGTAGCTTTCGAAAACTTTTTATGTTTAAAAACATTGTAACCTATTCCAGCCTTGTCAAGAGAGCAATTTCGTTTTCCAAGCATATCATCAAGTTTATCTCTTCTATTGACACATTTAGAGAGAGAATTTTCTAAATCAATGACTTTTTCTTTCAAAACAGAGTTTTCCTTTTTCAAAATATCATTTTCATTTTGTAACTTTTCACTTTCTTCTGTGAGAGTAGATACCATATTCTTGAGAAGATTGTTTTTTATGCCTAACTTTTTAAATTCAACAATCAAATCATCGAAAGCATTTTGTAATTCATTAAATGAAAAATCAGGATTAGTTACATCTGTTTCTTCTTCATGTGCCATAAGACATAAATTGGCTACTTCATAAGTTTCAGATTCATCTGAGCTTGAATCTTCACTGTCACTCCATGTTGCAGCTAGAGGCCTCTTTCCTCTTTCTTTCTTTCCTTTATTTTTCAGCTGGGAATACTCATTTCTCATGTGTCCTAGCTTTTTGCATTCGTAGCATATAATGGTAGAATCCTTGTTGTTGGATTCACCCTTTGCTTCATTCTTCTTTCCTCCTTTCCACCTCTTTTCATGAATCTCTTGAATTTTCTTGTGATGCGAGCAAGATCTTCCTCATCTTCTTCTTCACTTCCAGATTCATTTTCTGATGTGGTGGACTTGAATGCAACAAACTTCTTTCTCTTGTCTTCTTCTTCTTGAGCATTCTGTCTTCGGGTCAGCTCATAGGTCATGAGAGAGTCAAGAAGTTCTTCAAGAGGTAGAGTGTTGAAGTCTTTAGCTTCCTGTATGACTGTCACCTTTGCTTCCCATGTCTTTGGCAGTGATCTTAAAATTTGTCTCACCTGTTCACTATTAGGATATACTCTTCCAAGAGACTTTAAATCATTAACAATGTCAGTGAATTTAGTGAACATTTCAGTTATAGGCTCATCAGATTTCATTCTAAATATTTCATAATAATGCACAAGAATGTTAATTTTTGACTCCTTGACTTGATTGGTCCCTTCATGAGTCACTTCAAGTCTGTCCCAAATTTCTTTGGCGAATTCATAGGTGGAAATCCTATTGAACTCATTTGGGTCTAATGCACAATATAAAATGTTCATAGCTTTAGCATTAGATTGCATAAGCTTCATGTCATTCTAATCCTATTCATTTTCAGGTTTAGAGATAACTTCTCTTTCAATAAACTTGCTGGGAGTTTTAGGACCATTAATAATAATCATCCATAACTCATAGTCAACAGATTAAATATAAATTCTCATTCTATTATTCCAATAGTTGTAGTTTGTACCATTAAACATAGGAGATCTGTTGGTGGATTGACCCTTACCTAGAAAGGTTTCAAACATGGTTGCCATGGATCAACTCTAAGGATATTAAGCCTTTAAGCTAGAGTACTAGCTCTGATACCAATTGTTGGCCTAAGAAAGCAACCTAAGAGGGGGGTGAATTGGGTTTTATAGAATTTATATCAAGAATTGCAACTAAAAACAGTTTATGTATTTTAACAACAATTAATCAAAGTATATATATCAAGCAGGTGAAGTATATATCAATATATATATTTATGCAAGCATGTATAGTAAGCAAATAAGCAAACCAGAGGCAGAAGAGAAGAGCACCAGATTTATAGAGGTTCGGCCAACCTTCCTACGTCCTCTCTTCTTCGATCCTTTCAAAGGGATTCCACTATGTAACACTCTTTACACAGCTGCTAGTTTTGCCATAAGTGTCCAACTCACTCTTACAAAAGCTTCTTCCCAAGCTTTCAAAACCCAAGAGATTTTGTCAAAGCTTCGCTCAAACTTACAAGTGATTTTGTCCAAGCTTCGCTCAAACTTACAAGTGTTTTTACCCAATAACACTCAAACTTACAGGTTTACAAACCTACCCAAGTGAAATGAATAAAGGTTATACAATGGGTAACTCTCGTAATGAGTATATGAACAAATACAACTCAATGAATAACCTTAAACACTCAACAAAAATATGTGGCAGTGAAGCACATGAAATTTTCAGCTTGATATCAATAGTATAATCACACTAATCATCATTACAGAAGCTGTAATATCTTGTATTTAAAGCTATGGATCGATTCTAGCCGTTGGAGAAGTATGGGAGAAGTTTTGGTTGCATATTGCCCCATACCATCTATCAGAAATATAGCCGTTACTGTCGGGGGTCGACTCTTTTTGCATTTCAGTAGATTTTTCAAGGCTCTGTCCAAATGAGTCGACTATTTTTACAACAGGAATCGACTCTTTTAAGCAGTCTCCAGAATTTTTGTTCTCTATTGAAATGAGTCGACTCTTTTTACAGCAGGAGTAGACTCTTTTGAGTCTTCAGCAGAATTTCAAGGCTCTATTTGAAAGAGTTGACTCATAAAACTTGAGGAGTCGACTCTTTTTACCAGAATACATGCTTTTGCAGTTTTTCTTCATTCTTCTCAAAAGTCTCCAATCTTTTCAAGGATCACCCAAATGAGCTTTTTAAAGCTTGCAAATACTTCTTCAAGGTTAGATGACTCCAAGAACATCTTCAATCTATTCTAAATGAATTATCTTCATTCTAATCACTTGTAGAGCTCTTCCATCATGATTGCTTCATCTATTGATCCAAATCTTCTTCAAAATCTTCAAGAGAGCTTCCAAGACTTAAAATCTTCATTTCTTCAACTGATTTTCTATTCTTCTTTGAACATCTTCATTTATAGATTTCTTCTAGAGTTCTTCAATCAATATAACTTCTTCATAGACTTCAACAACTCTTCCAAGAAAACTTTCAAAGTCTTGTAATTTCTTCCATATCTTCAAGACATCTTCAAATCTTCTAAGAAAGCTTCCATGTCTTTGAGTCAGTCTCTTCTTCTTTCATTCTTGCAAGATATCTTCAAGTCCTCAAAGTCTCCAATATTTTCAATCAGGACTTTTAGCATTTTTATTCTTTTTCCTTGAGATTCATTTTCTTCATTCTCTTATAAGATCTCCACTTGTTGAATATGCCATGCCTTCATGCTTACCAACCTTCTTTCTAATATTTGCATCACAAATCCTCTATTATGATAAGCTTCAAGGCAAGATCTAATTAATAATTAATCTGCACACTAAGTGAAATTATTAGATCATTATACTATGTTTTGTTATCACCAAAATCAAGACATTGACTCAACAGTGAGGTGGTTTTGCTTCTCTCTGTACAAAGATTTTCTTATGAGTGGTGAGAGAAAGCAATAGTGTGTTGTAGTGAGAGACGACCGAAGAGAGAGAAGACAGGTCTTTGGTGGTGGTGCCATATTGAAGTCAAGACTCAAGAGTGCTTCAATTGGCCATGGAGATTTTAGAGAAATTTGGCTTTGGCTTAGAGAAAGAAAATGAAGATTTTAGAGAAATAGTGGCTTTGGCCTTGTGAGAGAGAGAATAGGAGGCAGAGAGACATGGAGGAGGCTGGCCATGGTGTGGATTGTGAAAGATGGTGGTGGTATAGGAGAGAGGGTTTTTAGAGAGAGGGGGAGGAGGTGTACCCTGGAAATGATGACTGTGTCTTTATTGAGACTCGAGAGGTCAACCTTTACAGAGACGGAACAACGACTCTATGTTGGGAGCTACAAAAAGTTTGAGTCAGATGTTTTTGGGTGGGATTTTGAGAGTGAAGTTGGAGGTGAAAAATTGATCTGAGCCGGAAATTAAAATGAACCTGAGCCGTTAAATACAATTGTATAGACATTTTAAAAAATTGACCTGTTTTATTGGATAGATATTATTCAGTTGTAGTCAACTAAGTCAAGTGAAGCACATTAGAAGATTGAGTTCTACAGAAATAGTAGGGTTGGTGGCTTTGAATTGAAATTTGGCTGAAGGTAATAGGTAGAGGTTGGGAGTGTTTGACACACCAGCTTATAAATTATAAGTTACTTTTAAAATAATTTTTTTAGAAAAACGTAATTAAACATAAACAGTTTTTTAAGCCACTCACCCAAACACAATTTAAAAAAACCATAAGTATAAGTCATAAACTACTAAATAAACTACGTCCAAACACTCTCATAGTGTATGTAGCGCCACCGGTCTGGACTACTAGGAAGAAACTAGCGGTGCCGTCTCCGATAGGTTGTATTTATTTTCCGTGTGGTTGTTCCATACCCAAAATACGAGTAATTATGTATAGTGACCGTAACTATCATATTATCATGTTTAGGTGGTGTTAACACTACATTTAAATTGTGACATATGAAATTTTTTACATTATGAAAATTTTAAATTTAAAAACCCACAATACATCTAGGATAGTACCCATAATTTTTCAAAAAGTATTGTTTCTCTCTACACATAACGTCACATGAATAAATAATCATTATACCCATGTATGATGACATGGTGTGACGGTCATGCTTAATAATTTCTCCCAAAACGCAGGCGTTTCGTTCCAATTTCAAATCCATAAGCATACTTTCTAAGAAATTATTCAGTGTTCCTAAGACCACGTGTCTTTACTCAGTGATGGACTGTAACACCGAGCATCACTATTAAACCATTTGCAGTTAGTTGCTTGTTTCTTCCTTGGACCGAAGACTCGAACATCGGTCTATTAGACACACCGGCCCAAACCCTTCCCTATGAACCAACCTAAACTCCCACCAGTCCAAAAATCTAACTAAACCGACCCAATATAGGCATGCACCAGTTTAACTGATCATACACACGTACTCAGCCGGTTCACTTCGCTTATTGAATATATCTCACTAAATATTTAAAACCCTATGTCAACCATCCTAAAAACTTTATTATTAAACCAGCTCAAGCCTGGTAACCATGCATTAGCAACCACGAGCAAGCCGGTTTAAGACTCCACCGATTCAATTTGAAATCAAAACTCCACTAACCTTGAAATGATTACATCCATGCAAAGCTAGAAGGCCAATCATATATACGCTTCAAATAAACATATCAATTCAAAGTAACTAGATAGTTCATTCGTGATCAAACTAGTAACCAACCTTAAAGCATTATCGCATCGGAATTGTGCCGATACACCTTGCACCCCATGCATTGCCTTGGCATGACACCTGGCTTTATGTTTTCTTGTACCTCACTAGAACACTCCTGTCTCTGTAAGTAATTCGAGCATCCTAGGGTGTTAGCTGAAAACCTTTAAAACAAACCGAAACCGAAAGAGGGAAGAAAAGACACTTAAAGAAGAGCTTCTCAACCACACTCTAAGGTGAGAAACTATCTCCTTCCACCTCCCTCATTACAAACTCAGTGAAATAAACTAGGAACCATGGCCGAAAACAAAGAAACCCGAAGAGAGAGAGAGAGATAGAGAGATAATTCTCGGTGGTTTGGCCATGACAATGAAGATAGGAGCTGGGAGGCTATTGCAGTGGCCATGGAGCTTCTTAAGGACACCTATGGGTATCCCAGAGAGACCCAGAGCCTCTGCACATGCACTGCCCACCTCCTGGAATGAGCTTTCGCCAAAAAAAACTACCCAGAGGCGTAGCTCCGGCCACCGTTCCCAATCACACCACTTGGGGTCAACTCATCTTGGGGTCAGGAACAAAACTCAAAAAGGGATTGAAGGCTAAAAATGAAGGGAAGACGACCAAAATGGCAGTTACAGGTCTAAACCGTTAGGGTTCCGCCATGCAACCGCCATATTGGGCTCCGTCCAACCACCTCCAGCTACCGTGGGTCAAGCCCTGACCATAAGTGTGAAGCCCAGGACCTTACCAACACCTGGGGCTCACATGCATGGCCAGAAAACCCAGGATTTGGCCGGAAAACCCAAGATTTGGCCGGAAAAATGAGCTTCATCGCGACCAGTCGTAGTGGGAGAAAGAAGAAGGCTATGCCTTCCTCCCCCACGCGCGGCTGGTGGCGCGTGTGGGCGTGTTCCACTGAATTAAGCTCTGAAATTTTTATGGCCATGTTATAAGCATCTAAATATTCTACCCTAAAATTTTTATTCCTTGATGATTTTCCTGTGAATTTTCATGAATTTATTTTGAAATTTGGCATGAAAATTCACAGAAAATACAAGAGACATCAAAATATTCTGAAATTTTATTAGAAAATTCCTAAAAATACAAGGGACATACATATGGGAGAGTAGCCCTAGTAGCTACCCCGGATAAGAATTCCAGAATATCCCCTATTTCGAGCTACCAGGCAATTTTATTCCTACCGAAGATGTGTACCACCCAAGATCCCAACCATTTATAATATCGCACTACTAACCATCTAACTTACTTAATCAATATATATATATATATATGGAAAATAGATATCTAACTCTGGTGACATGAACAGAAAATACTTAAAGAGCCAGAACGAATCTTCTGTAGAAATACTAGCAGGGTAAGAAACCGTGCATTCTCTATGATACATGCTTATTTTAATTTATATGACATGTTTAGTTAATATTGGTTTCAGGCTAAACGTTATATCTTGCATTATTATATTGCATGTTGTACAAACATGCATTTCTTGTATGATTGCATCACTGGGGAGAAATAAGGGAGGAATAACTGAATAAATGAAAGAACCCCAGGTTGATATCATGGTTGACTACTGATCAACTGGTATTAGGGCTACCACGAATTAATATTCATTAACTTGATATGAGCTAGATAATCATGGATGGGCTCCCACTAAACTTGAAGAGAAGGAGTGTCAAGTGTGGGCCCACTGGGCTTGATGCCCTAGGGAGGATATACTTGCAGGATCCTAATGATGATAAAAAAAAAAAAAACGGGTACATATGCATGTCATAGCATAAATTTACTACACTGCATCTTAAACTTGTATTTGATGGAATCATGGTATTTCTACTGGGCTTTACAGCTCACTCCTATTTTATGGGACAAAATTTTCAAGAAATGAGACTTTAGTTGGATTTCAAGGAAATAAGTACGAGAAATGAACCACAGTTCAGTAGAAATTTTCTGATATTTAGTTTGGATTGTACATAAAATAAAGTTATAGATCTCAACTATAAGAATAATGTTCTTCGGATAATTATTTTTAGAAGTATGTAAATGGTGTATCTTTAACTTCTAACCCCTTTGTCATGATCTAGAAGATAAAATGGGTCGTGACACGGACTCAGGAATTTTTTTCAATGGAGGCGGAAAATACCCTAAAGCAAAAATTTTAAATGAGGTTTTTTACATTTTTAATACTAGTGTGAATTTTTAAGTTAAAATTTAAATTTTTTTTAGATGAAAAATTATTAATTAATTTTTTTCTCTCTTTTCAATGGAGTATTCACTGAATCACAATGAATTTAACCATCTAATAAAAGTTAGTTTTGGGTGAAGTATTCACTAAATGATTTGACCAACATAATATAAAATTGATGGTTCAACTAACAAAATACATAATTTACTTTTCAATTTCACTAAAACAACTACTTGTAGACTCACAAACAACAAAAAAAAATTACACTTTTTTCAAAAAAAAAAAATAAATAAACAAACATCGATCTATGTAAAAATAAAAATATACATCAATAAGCCGTTTGATGATATTATAGTTAGAGTTTTCTCTCATTTAGACTAAGGCTATTTTTGTCTTTTCTTATTTATATTGAGGCTTGTTTTTAAAAAAGATATTTGAAAATTATATAGAATTTTAACTATAAGTAGGGTTTTTAAAATTTATGGGCTTTTAAAATTAGGAACTTAAAACAATAGCTTTGATTACACTTGAAATGGGTATTGGGTTTAGTCCAGGGAAGTCCATTTTTAATTGGATTGGATAAAAAAAAAAAAAATTTCAAAATCCAGTGAAGGCAGCCAACGCCACTTGGCCAGGCGTCAGTCCGCCCTTGTCTTTACTTATCTTCTCACATGGTGATAGGTCTCACACCTCTTAAGTAGTGTATTTGACTCCACTAGTAAAGGGATCCACCACTTTGTGAGACTGAAAGAAGAATGACGTGGTGTTTTTAGAATAATTCAAAATTTTTCCTACTTCAAAAATTATGAAATGATATGCCTTCATGTGAGCATGTGATGATGAAGCAAGATTAGAATTAAACTAATGTTCAATTCCTTTTTTTTTTTTTGGGTCAAAATGAAATAGAAACTTTATTAAAGACTATAAACAGTCAAATAACTAGAGAAACCTGAGCATACCGCGATGGGAAATTAGCGCTCCAACTATAGGAACTGTACAATAAAGGGCCCTTTGTACTCATTCACGTCCAGCCCAGTTACCTGACCTCCTCCCCCAAGCCCAAGAGGATTGGCTTCCAGCCTTTGCCACCCAGAAAGAATTGTTTGGGAAGTACGTATATTCTTTGAGCATCTTTTTGAATAGAGTAGATGAACCAGAGACCAATTTCCAACGATCACAGGCCTAGACCATTATATTTACTCTTTTTTTTTTTTTTCTTTTTTCCCCCATCTTAGCCAATGGATCTTTTAGACAATTCAATAAAATCACTTGAAAGTACTGTTTTTTTCATCTGTTCATAAACACTAATGCTGATGGAGATAACTTTGAGAAACGCTTGAACAAGCCTGAAATAGAAACGGACTCAGAGCAAGCTCTCCATCTTATCTACGATGGCATATAAAATTTTGAACTACATGGCCCTGGTGGAACACGCAAGATTTTGCAAAACATATACAAGGTAGGGCAAACAAACCGTAGATAAATTAGCAAAGCTAGGAAATAATCAAAATAATGCTTTTGGGTCCCTAAAAGATTACCCTGAACAAGTAGGGGGTACTCTTAGGAGCTGATACGATCGGACCCTCTTTTGTGAGAGCTTAGGATCCGTTTAGTAGGACTTTTTGTCAAGTTTTTTCGAATTAGCTTTTATTAACTGTTAAGCAAAATAGTTAATTTTTTTAAAAGTTTTTTTGCTTTTTTTTCCTTATAAAAGTAAAAAAGCTAAAAAAAAATCACACCCCTTCTCTCTCATGGCACGGGCAAAGCAGCGAAGCTCTCGCGCCTTCCCTCACATGGCGTGGACAGATCAACCCTTCGCTCACCATGTGAGAGAAAAGCTGTGATAATAGTTCCCGAAAAGGGAAAAAAAAAACCTTGTTTATCCCTAAAAAACCATCTACATGTATACTTTGGCACTTCCTACAAATAAAATTGGTATTATCAACCTTGTTCGACCAAGACGTGAATACAAAATGGGCTTCTTGATGGTGAAGAGAATGGTGATTCGAGGGATAAATTTATCAGCTTCAGGCAATTTTGATAGAGATAGTCATACAACTTGCTAGACATAATTTAGCTACTCTTCAGGCTAAGATTAAATTGAAACTCAATATAGTGTTCATTTCTTTGAATGAGTTATGCTGATGCATTTGTGAAAATTTCTCTTGCTCGACAGAGAAATCGTTTTACAGAACAATTACAAGATCAAGTGATTGGGGTTCGATCCTTATTTCAGGACTTCCTTAGATATATCTAAGAATATAGCAAAAACGTTAGTGGGAGATCAAAGAAACAGTAAACGAATAAAAGAAGCTTAACAAAAGAATTTTATCAACCTTGGATGAATGAATACGAGATATGAGATTGCTTGATAAGGTAAAATATTCTAAGATTAAAAAAATTTCTACCAATTTTGGATTCAATTCCTAGATTATTTGTCACATTCTTGACAATATGCTCATTTGTCCCATTCTCTTTTCCATGTCCCACAATCTCATTACAAATATTCTTAAACTGAGTAAGCTACATGCCACGGATCATGCTCTCAAAATGCCAACTAAATCAGTTTAATTGTGGTCCAAAAAATGCCCCTTATTCATGTCGGTGGACCCAAACCTGAATAAACGAACTTGGACCAACAAAATCCTAGCCATTAAGAATCATTAATGATCTACAGCTACCATTGCTCCAACCCTTACTTTACTAACCATTTCTTCGTTACAAATCTTCTCCTTCAAATCTTCTAATCTCAGTTTCAATTCGGTGGCTCCCAAAAACCAAGTCTTCACGAAACTAACTTTCTCATTTTGTACCCGTAGACTTCTTTATGAAACTTATACTTTCTTTCTGAGACTGAGCTACTTCCAATTGGCATGATGTCTCTAAACGTGTTAGAAGTCACTCATCTTACTGGATTACCACTTTCTAGCGAAGACCTCAATTCTTGCTTGCAGCCCCAACTAAATCATTCACCCTTCGAAGCTCCAAAAGTTAATATATTGTTTCATTTGAAAAACTCAAGGAGCTTTGCCCTTTCAAGAATATGCTACTTTTGTTGAGTGTGTGTCTTGATTATGTGGAGTTTGTACAATTGGATTGTACATTAGGTTTCCTAATTGTATAAGAATTCTAGTATTTTTGCAGATATTCTTAATTGTGAGGGGATTAGGATTTCTAAGATAAATAGATAACTTAAGATAATTTTAGGGTTGGCATGGTGTGCCCAAGAAGGGGCCTTTGCCTGAGAGTGGCTTGCAACGAGATAGGAGTGAGAGATTGAAAAAACACAAGAGAGCGGAGTAGCAGATGCGTATGGCTATGGGGCTCGGGACACTAGGAGGAGCGGAGAAGCGAATGACTTCAAGGCTCAGATACCTTTGAGTAATCGAGACTCAAGTATTAGTATCAATTGTGAGTATTTTGTGATTGTCTCAAACCTGTAATCTCTGTTTATAGTAGATTGTTCTATCGCCTATGTAGACATAGGTAGATTCATACCAAACCACGTTAATTCTATGTGTTGTGTTTCTCTTTAATATGTGCGTTTGGTCTTGGGTATGCTTCTGTATATGTTTACGCGTGGGGTTAAAATCCCAACAACTTTTTCATTACTTTTGTATATACTTATTTTATGTCCATGGTTTCAAAGTAACCAGAGAATATAGCAACTTAGCCATTTGTTCGGATGAGAAATAAAAATTTACCTTAGTAACCCTTGTTCTTGGAGCTCTATATAGAGGTTTATTTAACATGGTTGAAAAGATAACAGCTAATTATACTTAGAGGTCGTTGTATTTGTCCTCGTGTCAATTTGGACTACTACTTTCAATTGCAACAAATTTATCATTTACTTTTGTAATTAGCTTTTAAGCAGTCCAATTGACAACAGACTTTACAAAGTTGGATGAAAAAAATAACGTGTTGCGCACCTAGCCACATGGGAGGGACAAAATGTTAAAATTTATTTTCTTCCTCCATTCTTGTCATCCATTTTTGTTGCCTCCATGTCTTTATTTTGATGATAACAAAATATTGTGTTAAATATCTAATAACTCTACTTAGTGTGCAGATCATATTATGCTTCAATCTCGTTAGGATTATTACTTGAAACTTGATATAATGAAGATATTGAAGATATTATGTGTTTAAAACTTGTCAAGCATGTTTTGTTAAGCCATAATGATTGATTGATGAAGAGCCTTACAAAAATATTATATTCATAATCTTATTTTGAATAGATTGAAGGTGCTTAAAGATGATGAAGATTTATTGAAAACCTACACAATACATGGAAGCTCTACTTGAAGTTTTTAAAGATATCTTGGAAAAATAGAAGCTATATTGATTGAAGAACTCTACAAGTGATTAAAATATATTAATTCCATCTCAAGGAGATTGAAGGTGTTTTTGGAGATCAACATACTTTGGAGAAGTCATATCAAACTTCGAAAGCCTTATTTGGATGATTCTTGAAGACTTAGAAGAAGATTGAAGAAGACTAACAAAAGTTGAAGTCTCTTGGTAAAAAGAGTCTATCCATTCTAGGGGTTAACACATTGATACAGTGACATTGGACAAGAATCTGAAGAGCAAAAGAGTCGACTCATTTGATCCAGGAGTCAACACATTGGGTCTAGAATGAAAAGTCTCGAAGAAGGTCCAAAAAGGGTTGACACCTCCATTCTCAAGAGTCAACATATTTGGATAGAGCCTTGATAAAAAGTTTAGTGTAAGTGAAAAGAGTCGACACCTATTTCTCAGGGGTTGACACATTTGGACAGATTGTTGAGGACGCTGGTACCAGAACAAAAAGGTCAACTCATTCAGTTCAGGGGTCAATATATAGGGCCCAACCGCTATATTTTTTTAACATTCTATCATGCCGAATTTGCATTGAATGCTCTCTTAACCACCACCAAAGGCTAGAATCAATGTTAGGCTATAAGTATAAGATCCCCACAGTATTTATACACAAAAATATAAGATTATAAGTACTGAATTAAAGATCAAAGCTGTAAATTTCTAAGCTCTAACTGTTACATTCTTTTTGCTGAGTGATTGGGGTTATTGCATACTTGCTTATCTACCATTTGTGAGAGATATGCATTGTATAAAGCTCATTTATTTCACTTGGGTGGGTTTGTAAATATGTAAGTTTGAGTGTTCTTGGAAAACATTCTTATAAGTTGGAGTGAAGCTTGGATAAAACCACTTAGGTCTTGAGAGTTTAGGAAGAACTCTTGTAAAAGTGAGATGAGCACTTAGGAAACTAGCATCTACTATGTAAAGAGATTTTTGCATAGTAGAGGAAACTTTCAAGGGAATCTTATGGGTGTGGACGTAAGTCATAAGTTGTGATTGAACCTCAATAAATCACTGTGTTGATTTGTGCTATGTTTTTCTTCCTCTCATTTTATATTTTTCTTGCATTGTTTATACATTGATTAGTTACTATTCTATTGCTTTATTAGTTTTTAATTGCATTATTTGCTAGAAACCCAATTCACCCCCCTCTTGGGTTTGCATATTTGAGCCAATAATTGGTATCAAAGCTAATACTCTACATTATAGGTTTAACAAACTTAACGTTGATCCATGGTAACCATGATTAGGAGCTTTCTTGATGAGGTCAATCTAGCAATCGACCACCTATGTTCAATAGAACAAACTACAACTACTAAAAGAATAGAATGAGAATATACATGTAGTTAGTAGATTATGAGTTGTGGAGAATTATTGTTAATGGTCCTAAGGTCCCCACTAAGACTATTGAAAGGGTAGTTTTGCTCAAACCTGAAGAAGGGAGGGATGAAAATGATTTGAAACTTTTGCAAACTAATGTCGAACATTTTATATTGTGCCTTAAATCCCAATGAATTCAATAGAATTTTCACTTGTGAGACTACCAAGGAGATTTGTGATAGATTAGAGGTGACCTATAAAGGAACTAATCAGGTCAAGTAGTCTAAAATCAACATTCTTGTGTAGAACTATGAATTGTTTAGAATGAAGCCTGATGAGTCTATCACTGAAATGTTCACTCGATTCACTGATATTATTAATGGTTTAAAATATTTTGAAAAGTGTATCTTTATAGTGAACATGTAAGAAAGATCCTTAGATCTTTGCTAGAGATATGGGAAGCCAAGTTGACAGCTGTTGAGGCCCGATTTTTGGCCCCGAGTCTGGGTCTTTACTAAGGCCAAACCTGATACTCTGTTTGTTATAAATCACCCTCCTCAGAGGACGAGTGTGACGGGGTTTGAACTTGAAATTGATTTGTTTAAGCGCTTTTTTGAAAGGAGTAGAGTCGCTACCTAACATGGTTAAAGGTGTGTTAGGTCACTCAAAACTAAGCGTAATTCGAATATCAGACTTAGGTTTTTTGAAAATGGTTTGAAAATGTCCTCTTGAGAGGTATTTTAGGAAATAGGGTTGTTTGGTAACCTTTGAAAATGTTTAAAGCCTTCTTGAAAAATGACTCTGGTTTGGCCTTTGAAACAGAAATCTATGGTCCGGGGGTTGGTTACGTGTAAGGAAGATATTATAAGATTATCAACCTACCCTACCCTAGCGATACTTACATATCTATTCACTTTAAGCTCACTCATTTGAATCTTCAGCTCCTAAATGTCCACTTATGTTCACTTTGAAAAGTTTTTAAAAATGAGTTTTTGTTATCACTTTGTGAATGATATGATGCATGATGCAATTTGAAAAAGGGTTTCAAAGAGACTTGGGGTTAAATTCTGAAATGGGCATTTGAGTTGAATAGAGAGTTATGACTGCACCTATAAAGGTTGTCTACGTATCTCGTTTGGCAAGAATCAGGTCAATCGTAATTCAGACTCATGATCCGATTGAAAATAGGCACATTGGGGCCTTTGAAAAGTTTTGAAGACTTATTGGGGTCTTGTTTTGAAAAAGAGAAATTGAGAGTTTTTTACTAGAAATTTGGAAATAACTCAAGAGAGTTTTGATTTAAAATTGGATGTTGAAATATTTTTGAAATAGAACTTGAAGGTTTTTAGAAGTGGTTTTGAAATAGGACTTTAAAGGGTGAGATTTGGACTTGTAAAAGCTCTTATGAACTTGTCTTGAAAAAGTTTTTGGAAATAGTTTTTGAACACCTTGACAAAGCTATGTTGATATTTCATTGCATTTGAAAGGTTTGTTATGTGGGAACTAAACTCCTTCAAGGCTATGAGTTTTGGAAAACATTTTTAGAAAAATAAGTTAGAAACTTCCCTTGTTTGAATATCTCACTTGATCTTGAACAACTTTAACCATAGAAGTCCTAGGGTTATTTCAAGAATGTAATGTTTAATAATAGTTTTTGGAAAGAGGATTTGAAAAATGTTTAGGGTTCAAGCACCCTAAAATTAACCATGTTGGTTTCATTTGATGTAACACTTTTCCTTAGACAACCCTAACCATAAAGAGGGTTAGGATCACCTTAGGGTTGTGAGCTTTGCAAAAGAGTTTGAAAATAGTTTTTGAAAATGTTTAGGGTTATGGATATCATGGACCTAGGAAGGTCACATTTGATATGTCACTCTCCTTTGGGAACCTTAGCCATGAAAGAGCTAAGATCCCCTTAGGGTTGTGAGTTTTTTTAAATCATTTTGAAAATGGTTTTTGAAAGTGGTAAATGTCTAGCCATTTGAGGTTCAAGACAAACTTATAGAGAGCTTTTGAAAGCATTTGAAAAAGGGGTATGGTAATGTCGCGCTCCGATTTTTTGCACTCAAGAAAAAATACGCACAAGTGGGAAAAACACAGTACTCTCTCGTTAAAACTTAACCTCTTAAAAAGACGAGTGTGACTAGGTTTGAATTAAAAATTGATTTGACTAAGGGCTTTTGGAAAAGATTTGGAGTCACCACCTAACTTGATTAAGGTGAGTTAGGTAATCTAAAACTAAGTGCAATCCGAAGATTAAACTTAAGATTTTTTTAAAAGGTTTTGGAAAACTTCCTCCAGAGAGGGTTTTTAAGAAAATAGGTTGTTTGGAAACCTTTGAAAAGTTTTAAGCCCTTTTTGAAAATAACTCCATATTGGTCTTTGAAAACAGTGATTCTAGGTTCGAAGGTTGGTTACGTGTAAGGAAGATATCCTAAGATTATTACCCTACCCCGCCCTTACGATACCTACATGTCTATTCACCCTAGGTTCACTCATTAGAATCTTTGATTAATGAACGTCCAATTATATCCACTTTGAAAAGAATTTTCAAAAGAAGCGTGATATGATGTATAATATGCAATTGCAAGAAAAAGATTTAATTTTGAAAATAGATTTGAAAAGAAAGATTTGATATTTGAAAGAAGGTTTTAGAAACTCGAAATTGGAAATAAATTATGGAATTGGAGATTTGAAAAAGGTTGTGACCACACCCATGAGGGTTGCCTACATATCTTTTTGCTGTTAATCAGGTCAGCCGTAGTTCGGACAAGAGTCCAATTGAAAATAGACACTTTGAATTTTTTGAAATGTTTGATTTGAAAAGATTTGATTTCAAAAGAGTTTGATTTGAACTTTGAATAGAAGATTTAAAATTGGACTTGGAATTGATTTTGACTTGTTGATTTGAGATTGGTTTTGATTTGAAAAGATTGAACTTGGACTTGATTTGGAAAAATTGAGATTTGAAAACATCTTTGACTTGAATTGGAGTTTGCAACCATCTTAGTTTTAGAAAAGAGTTGAAGCTTCCTAACTTAGGGTTAGGGTTGAACTTGGTTTTGACATCCTAGGGTTTAGGTGACCTAGGGTTGAAGCATGTAATTGAATAAAAAAAAGATTTTATTTAGATTTGAAAAGTTTGATTTGATTTTAGAAAACTTAAAATTAGGAAAGATGAGGTCTAAGAAAGGTTTGAAAATGATTTGATTTGATTTAGAAACACTTGACTTGGAATGATTTGGAAAGTTAGAGTTGAAGAAAGAATGGACTTTGGAAAGCTTTGAATTTGGAAAGTTTCATTTTAGGAAAGTGCCAAATTTAGAAAGTTTCATTTTAGGAAAGTTTCAAATTAGAAAAGTGTTGACTTTAGGAAAGATTTGAATTTAGAAAGTATTGATTTTAGAAAGATTTTAAAAAGTTAAGATTTAGAAAGTTGAGAATTGGAAAGGTTTGAAATTAAGGAAGATTGGAATTAAGAAAGGTTTGAATTAAGAAATATTTGATTCATATTTCCTAAACTAGAAGATTAGATTTTACTTCCAAAAATAGATGATTTAATTTGGTTTCCAAAATTGGAAGATTTTATCTAGTTTCTTAAACGGAAAGATTAGATTTGACATGGAATTAGAAAGGTTGAGTTTTAAAAATCTTAAATTTGGACATCTATGATTTTGGTGGGGAAAGGGGTTTTGAAAATCTACTATTTGATGTAAAAAATAGAGATTTTAGAAATCTATAATTTTATGCAAAATAAGAAGTCATGTTTTTATGAAAGAGAACTAGAGTTTCCTAACCATGGAATCTAGGGCTTCACTTGAACTTTAAAAAAAAGAGTTTTTGGAAAAGAGATATTTGAAAAGAGTTTTTAGGAAAGAAGTTTGAGGAAAGTTTTTAGAAAGTAGATTTTTTAAAAGAGTTTTTAGAAAGAAGTTTGAAGAGCAATTTGGAAAAGGGCTTGAATATGGACTTTTGAAAACCTTTTAAATATCGCACTTTCCTAAAACAATTATAACCATGAAAAGATTACAATCATTCTAAGTTGGTGGTTCTGAAAAACAACAAGGATTCAAAATATGAAACATAATGATCACATTAAATATTACACTTTTATAAAACAACGCTAACCATGGAATTACTAGAATCATCTTACGATTGTAGTTTTGAAGAAAAACAATTTAGGGTTTACACCCAAAATATGGACCTTGATAGTCACCATGAATATGACACTTTCCTAAAACAACTCTAACCAAGGAATGGCTAGAATCACTTTAGGAGTGTGATTTTGAAAAAGAAGATTTTGAATGCAAGTTTTGAAAGAGAGTTTTGATGCAAGTTTGGAAAACAACTTTGAAAGCAATTTTGAATGAATGTATGAACATGATATGCACAATGCAAAAAGGGTCGTGAATATACAAGGTTAGACTTCACCACATAATCAAGGGGGCCAAACCCACACCATCAAGGGTTGAATTTGAACAAAGGCCTCGACACGGTGATCTTCAACATTTCTTCCTAAACATTAATCGGGGAGTCCCTTGTTTCAAGCATACAAGAAAAGGAGGTAGAAGATGGGGGATTAAAATAGAAGAAAACCCAAGTGGGTTAGGAGGAAGAAGAGAGAGGCGAAAATTACATAAACATAAATCAAAAGCCTACCTTGTCTTCTTCTTGCTTTGCTTACTTTATTTGTTTTGCTTTACTTAAACTATAGAACCTTGGAATTGTAGCACCTTGAGTCTTCAATGGAGGCATCGGAGGCTTGTGTTTGAGTGTATAAAGTGTATAGATGTTAGGGTTCAATTGTATGGAGGCTAGGGTTTGAAAAGACTAGAGAGGGCTAGAGTTTGGAAAGACTTCGAGCTCTGTATTTCAAAAAATAGAGTTTCTGGATTGAGTTTGTAGACACTTTTCACGTAGAGGGAGGGTCTGTATTTATAGACACAAAAATAACCTGCACCTATTACAGTGGTGCTAGGGCAAAAAATCTACTGGCACCACTCATAATGGCGCTAAGGCAATTTTTGGTTTGGCGCCATTGCTAGTGGCACCAGCCACTTAGAAAAGTTTTAAGGTGGCAAGAAACGTATCTTTCAAGCCTTGATACGTAAGGCAAAAGATTTGGGCTCTTGTACTAGTGACTACCATACAATTTCTAGCGTGGCTCCACTAGGAGTGATTTCGGAAAGTCCGAGAATGATCTAGAAGATTCTGAGCAACTAGACTTGGCCAAGAATGCAGGGGAAACCTCGAGAAAGTGTCTCAAAGGTATTTGGCTTGAGAAATAATGCCGAAATGTTTGAGAAGATCGACCGGCCTGCCAAGGGCAAAACGGTCAATTAAACCGAAAAAATACCAAAATGGACTCGGAGTGACCCGTGAGAACGCTAAAAGGTCCCAGAAGGTTACCAGTTTGATACCTAGAGCTAGTGTGGTTAGAAAAGGCGACCGGTCCACTAGGGGCAAAATAGTCATTTCACACCGGTCTTGCTGGAATGAACTCAGAATGATCTAAAACGATGTTAGAAGTTTGAGAATACTATTAGAAGTATCCTCGAAAGGTTACTAATTTGATTCCCAGAGTCAGTGTGGCTTTCGGAGGCAATTGGATGCCTAGGGGCAAAATGGTCATTTTGACCGGATGGTCCCGGAATTGATCCAAAACTGACTGAAAGGCACTTAAACATGCCGGATTGTCTTTGGGACAATCTTGACAAAGTGGACTTACCGCTTTGAAGACTTAGGTACTTTCTCGAGAAACGCGCCGAAAAGGCTCAAGGGATAGTTTGGTCATTTTTCACTAGAGTAGGCTAGCAGGCACTAGTGTTGACCCAGGTTTTGAGTGTTTCTATCACTCCGATGGTGTGTGACGAGTTGGTTTCCAAAGGTATCTCATCCTTTGGTAAACGTGCCACAGCCAAGATGCTAGTTTCGGTCCCATGACATAGGAGTTTTGTTGGCAATTCCCGATGTCGACTTATTTATGAGTGTTTTTGCCACTCAGACGATTGTGATGTTTGTGAGTATTTCTGCCACTCTAACAGGTGCGTTTATTTCAAAGACTGCCTGATCTCGAGAAGCTGCTAGATGAACTTATCGTTTGAGAAATCAATTTTCTCGAAAGACGTGTCAAATAACGGACATTTTATATTGGTGGGCTAGTAGGCGCCAGAAGTGAACTGTTCTACTATAAGCACCCCATTTTTGACCGCTCGGCAGTCTACGCTTCGACCAGACTTGTACTCAAGTCAATATGGACGTATTCCAATTGAAACCAACTCTCTAAGTCCAAATCCCATTTGTTCATCGCTTCGCGGGCTCGCCGGGCCCAAATAGAGACAAAATGACTAAAATGCCCTTAAGGGCATTGTCCTTTCCAATTCCAACTCCAATCCCTCTCTCGAGACAGTTGATTCCTCGAGATGGTAAATCTATTCCCAATCAGGCACATCTTTCCGAAGACGGTAAGTCCCCTTTCTAATTCCAAACTAGGTACGTCTTTCCGAAGACGATAAGACCCCTTTCAATTCCAATCCCTCTCTAGAGACAGTTTATTCCTTGAGATGGTTCCAAATCAAGCACGTCTTTCAGAAAACGATAAGACCCCTTTCCAATTCTAATCCCTCTCTCGAGACAGTTTATTCCTCGAGACGGTCCGACACATTTTTTGAAGAAAGTTTCTTCGGAACGGTAAGTCCCTTTAAACCTGTCGACCGGAACGAGACCTTAAGTCCCTTAGATGGTAGAATGGTCCACCTTTAGTGCCTGCTACCCCGCCACTGCAGAAATGTCAGTTTAGGCACGCCTTTCGAGAAAATTGACTTCTCAGGCGCTAAGTCCCCTTTAGCAGCTTCCTGAGATTAGGCAGTCTCGGGAATGATCGCGAACCGTCAGAGTAGCGGAAATACTCGCAAACAGGTCTATATAAGGAATTGCCAACAAACCCCTGTGTCACGACGACCACCGTTAGAGCGGCAGAAACACTTAAAACCCAGGTCAACATCGGTGCCTGCTAGCCCACTTCGGTGAAAAATGACCAAACTGCCCCTTGGGCCTATTTCGAGACTTTTCGGTCAAGATGACCATTTTGCCCCTAGGCATCCGAATGTCCCGGGAACCACACCGGCTCTGGGTATCAAACCAGTAACCTCCTGAGATTGCTTCTTATAGTATTCTCAACCTTCCTCTACCTTTCTGGATCATTCCAAGTCAGTTCCGGCAAACCCAGTACAAAATGACCATTTTGCCCCTGGTGAGCCGGTCTCCTTTTCCGACCACACCAGCTCTGGGTATCAAACCGGTAACCTCCCGAGAATACTTCTTATAGTATTCCTAACCTTTCTTTATCCTTCCGGATCTTTCCGAGTTAGTTCCGGTAAACCCGATGCCAAATGACCGTTTTACCTCTAGTGGGCCGGTCACTTTTTCCGACCACACCGGTTCTGGGTATCAAACCGGCAACCCTTGGAAACATTCTAAATAATATTTCCAAATCTCGAGTCTTTTTTCGGGATAGTCCGAGTCCGTCCTGGTAGCTTTTCGGCCCGATTGACCGTTTTGCCCCTAAAGGCCCGGTCAACCCTTCCGACAATCCTATCCTCATTTTCCAAGTCAAATACCTCCGGGACACTATTTTAAGTGTTCTTGCTCTTTTCCGGCCTTTCGGGTCATTCCCGGTCCCTTAAATCATTCCCGGACTTTCCGGAGTCACTCCTAGTGAAGCTAGGCTAAAAATTACATGATAGTCACTAGTACAAGCGCCCAAATCTAGTAAAAGATATGTTGCTTGCTGACCTTAAACATTTCTTAAATGGCTGGCGCTACTAGTAGTGGCGCCAAGCCAAAAAATGGCCTGGCGCCACTCCTAGTGGCGCCAGTGTAATGTTTGGCCTGACGCCACTGCAATAGGCGCCAATGCATTCCTCTCTCTATAAATATAGAGTTTCTTCTAGCGTGAAAGAGGTTCGCAAACTCAGTCTGAAAACATCAATATTTGATATATAGAACTCGAACACTCCCAAAACCCTAGCTTCTTTAGGTTTTCCAAACCCTAGCCAACATACACTAAACCCTAGCCTCCTATACACTCATACACACCCCCATACACTTATACACTGGCCTCTAGCCCTCCTTTGAAGACTTGAAGAGCTACAATCTGAAGTTTGAAGATTGAAGACAACTCTTGAGGATTGAAGACGAAGATCAAGACGAAGACCGAAGACAAGCAAGGCGCGCAAAATAAAGAAGACATACGGTAGGCTTTTTATTTAAATTTCTGCACTTTCCCCCTCTCTCTTCTCTCTCCTAACCCACTTGGGTTTTCTTTATTTTAATCCCCCATCTCTTTCCCCCCCCCCCCCCTTCTTTGCATGCTTGAAACAAGCGGACTCCCGGTCCATGTGTAGGATTAGACTATTGGAGGGTCACCGTGTCGGGGGCTTTCCTTTAGGCTAACCAGAGACCACGTCGGTTCGGCCCCCTTGATTATGTGGTGAAGCCTTAACCTTGTATGTTCATGACCCCAAACTTGCATTGTGCATATCATGATCTTGCATATTTGAAAAATCGTTTTCAAAATCGTTTTCGAACTTGTTTTCAAAATTGCATCAAAATTTCCTTTTTCAAAATTTGTTTTCAAAATCACAATCCTAGGGTGATCCTAGCCTTTCCATGGCTAGGGGTGCTTTATGAAAGTGTTACATTCAAAGTGACTTTCATGATCCATATTTTCAAATCTTATTGTTCCCAAAACCGCTTTCTTAAAGTGATTCTAACCTTCTTATGGTTAGAATCGCTTTAGGAAAGTGAGATGTTTTTATCCTTTCCAAAAAGCTCTCTTTTCAAAAAAATCTCTTCCTAAAAATCTTTTCTCCAAAATGCTTTCCAAAAGCCCTTCTTTTCAAAATTGTTTTCTAAAAACTCCCTCCAAAAATCTATTTTCCAAAACTTCTCTTTTTAAATCCCTTTCCAAAACGCTCTCTTCAAAGTCTACTTTCCAAAAACATTCCCTAGGTTTCCTTTCTAAAAAACACTCCCTAGAAAAAAAAAATCTTTCCAAAAACTCTCTCCAACAATCTTCTACCAAAAATCTTTCTAGAAACTCTCTTCCCAAAATCTTCTTTCCAAAAACTCCTCTCTAGGATTTCCTTCTAAAAATCTTCATTTCAAAAAACGCACTTTCCAAAAATTCCTTTTCTTGATGCCCAAGTCAAGCCCTAGAACTCACAATTAGGAAATCCTAATTTTCTTTTCAAAAACATGGTTTTCAAACTTGCTTCAAAACCTAGGTTTCCAAAACTACATCAAAACTATACACATTTCCAAAAACCTCTTTTCTACGTCGAAGCTATAGCCTTCCAAATATAGGGTTTCAAAAACTTCCTCTTTCCAAATCCTTGTCAAATCAAATCTTCCCTTTAGGAAATCAAATCAATCTTCCCGTTTAGGAAACTAGATCCTATCCTTCGTTTTTAGCAACAAAGTCAAGCCTTCCCTTTTAGAAACAAAATCCAATCCCTTCCTCATCCAAATCTTTCCTAATTCAAATCCTCCTAATCCTCCACCTTCCTAAATCTTAAGTTTCCAAAACTTGAACATAAAAATCATTCCTAAATTTTAAAACTCAACCTTCAAATCTTTCCTAATTCAACCCTTTCCTAATTCTACCCCTTTTCCAAATCTTAACTCTCCAAATCTATGTTTTCCAATCTTTTCCTAAACTCAAACCTTTCCTAATTTCAAGATTTTCTAAAACTCAAACTCTAAACCTTTCTATAAAAAAAAACATGCATTTATTCTTATTATCTTGTATTATGTTTGCCATCCTCATACTAACACTTGCATCTTTATTTTGTAGGTACATATTTTGTTTAAATTGTATTAACTGTTATGCATGAATGTGATGAACAGGATGAATAGGAGTTGTTGGGCTCTTTCCTCCACTTTTAAAAATCACACACACACTGCATGTGCACTTGCATTCTGCATACTTTCATTATCATCCTGATGTGACCTTTCTAGTTAGAAAGGGGGAACGGTATATTGGTTGTGGGCAAGATGTTGTGTCAGTTTCTTCGCCTACGGCCTCTTGATGGTTCCCCCGCTGGGATCACCAACCGATCATGGCACCACCTCGGGGAGTGAGCCTAGGTTTGAAGATCCGGGGACTGAGCCTTTTTAGGACACATTAGTCAACCCTCAACCTCATACTCATATAGACACCATGCATAGCCGAACCTCTGCCCGATTTAAGACACGAGCATTGTTTTCAAAATCACGGAGGAAAGGGCGACTACTCTTACTTTCATTTATACCTGCTTATTCTTGTTGTTATAATGCTGTATTCATACTGTTATAATGCCTGTCTAACTGCTCATGCATGCATGTTTGCTTCAACTGTATTTTCTCTCCTTATACTCTATGCATCCATTTTCATGCATTCACTATCTCATATCAAGACAAGAGTTCCAAGTAACTCAAGTCACTGCATTCTCATGCATATGATCAACCCACTGGGAGTGACACCAAGGTCACTCTCCTTTGTATTAAACCTACCTAAACCCTAAGGGTTCCCATGTAACCCTAAGGGCTCATGCCATGCATACCAATCCATTCCATAAGAGGGGCCCCAATCCCTCTATGCTTACGGAGATAGGATTGCCATGAAGACAAGGGGAAACCAATCACCAAGGTCTCTTAGAGACCTCCTCGACATCAAATCCAAGGAAGGCGAATCTGAAGACTCAAGAGTAGTTTAGGGTTTTCCTATGTAAAAGTAGATATATGGAAGTCCAAAGGAAAATGTTCTCCCTCCCCCTATTAGAATGTATTTCAGTTCTTTTGTATCTTAAACCTAAAATTTAATGTACTTCTTTACTTTTATGAATGAATGCATGGATGGCTAAAGGTTCCTACTTGACAGTAAGGTATCTGCATACAGGGGCAAACCCCCTATCTCCAAAAGTGAGCCAATACATCATGCTTAGTTTCCTTCCTAAAGAGGGGCACCTCTAGGACATGCATTGCATAAAAATGTTCAAATCAAGGCACAAACTTCTTTTTCTCTTCTTTTGTTTCTTGTCTTCTATCCTCCCCCCTCCTCATCTCTAAGTACCTAGAGAATCGAAGACAGAAGCAAGACAAGAAGGGGGTTTTTTCTAAACCATTCATTTATTATTATCATATTGCTCGCATGTTCACTTTTATTATGTTCATGCATCTATATCCATTTAGAGGCAAGAGTTCCAAGAAACTCAAGTCATTTCATTCTCATGCATCTAATCAACCGTAGAGAGAAAGAAGCAATCCAATCTCATGTTAATCGAGCCTACCAAAACTCCTACCGGTTCTTAAACCCTAAGGATTCATGGCATGCATAGAACCATATCTCGAGAGAGGCCCAAATCTCTTTCAGTCCATAGAGGCGGGTTTATCCAAATAAGGAAACATAACCCAGCCCACGTCGAAGAGGTATTGTATTGCATGATAGGGGCAAAACCCCGCCTCTAAAATGGACTTGTCATCATGCCTAGATTCCCTCAAAGAAGGGACCTTCATAGGACATGCATCGCATAAAACCTCCAACTCCACATGCTGACTACATTATGTTTTTCTTTTTCTTTTTGTAGGTCAGAGAGTACAACTAAATTCATGGAATCCCCCTAGTATCCCACCAAGTTCAAACTCATGGAAGGATGAGCCTAGTTGTTAGAAGAGGCCAAACCTACATCAGGGAGCAACAGGAACTAACTATCCATCAACAAGACGTTACCTCCACACCATGCCATGACAGCCACTGTCCATGCAAAAGGAGGCTTCACCATTTGCAAAGTTCTATTAGACCCACGCATTGCTATAAAAGAATCTCAAATTGCCAAATGCATGCCAAACATCGCAAAAGATCCGTCAATTCATCCTCCATCGTTTGGTGATATACCCGGGGAATAAAATACCAAAGCAGTCGGCACAGTTTCAAAAGTTTGTTAGGGGTTCCCACCAAGAGGCCCACAAGAAAAGGGAGGTTTTCATAAAATTCGTCTGTTTCCTTTTTATCTTTCTATTTTCTTGCATATCTTATTTAAATAAACACATATGCCATGCATTCATGATTTGAAATGAAAAATATGAAGTTTTTGGTTTATCCCATTTGTCTCATACTCTTGTGTACGATTGTCACGTTTAGGGATTCCTCCCCATTTGGTAAATGACTCGACTTGAAGGATGGGATAGCATGGGCAACCCATTCAAAGGGGGGTTAACACCTTAGAGAGATAAAGAGAGAGTGAGAGATAGGAAGAAGATAGTGTGGAGTTCATTGAAAAGGCGACACTTGCGTGATATCCTGACTAAGCGATGGGCAACCGAGTATTCAAAATGATGAGGAGCCATTGTTCTATTTATCCCAAATAAACACTACCCTTTGCTCAACCTACTAGAGCCGTACATAATTTCTTTTCAGATATCCCCAAACCAAGAACTATACCCCACATTGGGGTAAGCACAAAATAGTTGATTTGATAGAACATGTAGGGGTTCACTGACAGAAACACATCATCCCTAGGAATATTATCTAGATTTTGTATAAAGGCTTTATGGACTAAGCAATTTAATTTGAAATGATTAGAGGCCCTCAATTCTATTATTATACACAAAAATATCGCCTTTTTTTAACCCACTAGTGCCTCGCAGAAAGCGAAAGTTTTTTTGTCAACCCCGATCCGAAACCATCCCCCCACACTGAGGCAGACAGGCAGCAGAAGATCTGGCAGAGAACATCATCGACCATTAAGCTAAAGTAACATGAAAGCTCTATGGATCAAGCAATCTTGTTCAAAATGAAGAAAGGTCCTCATTCCATTTCCCATACAGTTAAAAGCAACCCTTGTCAAACCTATTGAACCGGTTACCTTCCTTTTTCAGAAAACACCCCAACCTAGGGATCACCGTCCACAATGGGTTAAATCGAAATGCTAAGGAAAGGATTTGAGAAAAAGAAGTGGTAGAAATGTTCGAAACAAAGGGGGCATATCAAAGAGAAGACCGGAAAAGAACCATGTTTGTGCTATCTTGAAAAGCATATAGGAAAGACGGAAGTTTAAAAAAAAAAAAGGGGGGGGGGGGAAGACAGAAAAGGGGCAAATGTCAGTCTAAGAAGGTTAAAAGTTACAATAAAGGTCAACTCCTCTTGTAAAAGAGAAAATTCAAAGGTGATCCCAGGTGACAAAGCCACCAAGTAGAAGTAGTAAGTTTAAGCCTTTACCATTTCTTGTAAAAACCCGAAACCGTGGCCTGCATTAAGACCCTGTTAAAGTCCTCTTCGATTGAAAAGGATTGCTTGATCTAAATAAGCCAGATGTGTTGCTGAAACTAGAGGAGGATATCAAGGGACGAACCCCGCTGGAAGACCAACTAAGGATGGTGTGGATCTAAACCCTATAATAAACAACATCAAATTTGAGCCTGCGCATCTTGTTCATTCATAAACCCCTTAACCTAGCATATGTTACGGTCTAAATTAAAGTCCTCTCTAATAAAAGAAAATTACTTAGTCCAAATAAGCCTGAACAATACCAAGACAAGTAGGGTGAGAAAGGAGAATTGGAAGGGAATGCAAGGGGCAATCTCATGCTCCAAGATGTGCTCAGATGGTTTCGGTTTAAACAGCCCACTAAAAGAAGATCTTTGAGCCTAAATATCCCTTTATTTCTTACAACCCCTAAACCCAGCCTACATTACGGTCTTAAAAAAAGTCTTCTCAAATTGAGGGTTTAGCTGTTTATCGCTCTGCAAAGGGCATGCGAGTTGTTGCTTGAGCCATGGTGGCATTTTGGAGATCTAAGAGAAAAACCCAAGTGAGCTCAGAAACACCCCAAACAGTAACCCTGTAGAAAGTAGGGATAGGATAGCAAACCAAAAGGTTAAGATCCCTGGAGAATGGAGCAAATGCTATCACACCCCGATAAGAATGGGACAAAACTAAATGGGGCAGAATCCTGGAAAGGAATAGAATCCTGAGAGTATGGGCCCAAAGGGTAATCCTGGGGTTTTCTTTGTAAATAGTTTATATACATATAGTACTGATGCATTCATGACATGTATAACCTGTAAATCCATTTAGACTCCTGCGAAGTTTGTATCTATTCATGCATTCAACTGCATTCCTATATGTACCTGTTCATTTGTAAGGAAGTAGGTCACGCATTTAACTCAATTCTTACATAAATCTGTGCATTCATCACAAAAAATAGGGGACATTGCATTTAAGTCTATTCCTATATGTGCATTATCCAAAAGTATAACATGCATTCATTTCCACTTCTGCGTAAACCTGTGCATTCGTAAAATAAAAAAAAGTAGTATGTGCATTCGATTCAATTCTTATGTAAACATGTGCATTCATAAAAAATAGATCATGTATTTAATCCTATGTACAATCATCATTAAAAATGATGACACCCTTTACCGGGGCATTTTTAAACTATTTTTGTACAAAAACTCACTCTTTGTCTTTCTATCTCTCTCAAATAGGAAACAATGAACAAGGCAAAACATAAAAAAAAGCTAAAGCCACCCCTCAGATATCTCCAGTACCGGCTCACACCTCAGAAAGCTCAGATTTCCATGACCAACAAGAAACAGAGAATGGGGCAATGACCCACCCTCGACCTCCCCAATCAAACGGCTTCGAAAGAGGGGTAGTGAATAAGTGGCCGATCACCCAAAGCTGGAATAATGAAGCACATCCCCAACAATGAGCATCGCCCCCCTGCCAAAGTCTAGTAAGGCTCATGAAGATCTGTCCCACAACCATAGGGGCATATGAGTGTCCTTCCTGAATCCTGGCAAGCAACGCACGCAATCAACGGCCGACCAAGTCACCCCCTCGTGGAGATATCAACAAGTTCAAGAGAAACAGAGCTAGGGCTATCATGGAGAAATGGACCAATCTTAAGAAGTATGTCAATCCCGTGAACAAGCTCTCCTATGCGTCGCAAACTCAGAATGTGAGAACAAGAGCTTCATTGGGACATAAGAAAACTAGGGGTAGGAGATCAGAAGAAAAGGCCGCACAACGGAGCCTAAGCTGAGAAGAAATAATCGCGACACAGTTATTAGGAAAAGTAGGTCTCATAATGTCAGTTGAACCATCCCAAAGACCTAGGAGGAAGCCATAGTTATGGGGAGTAGGGGCATGCTCACATTCCCCAAGAAATACGGGTTAGGTGGCCAAAAGGGAACCACTACCAGAAAACAAGCTACGCCAATAGGAGAGAAGCCATGCAATCAAAGAACCGGTGAAAAATGTCTTGCTCATCTAGAGGATACCCGTCATACCAAACCCGTAGTTAGCTCAAAATAGCGTCGACCATCCCAAAAGTTAAAAGTGAGAAACCTTGACATCCATCTCATCCTCGAAAGCTGGTTCAACTAGAGCGAAGGGGTCGACTGGAGGCCTACTTCCCCCCTTCCATTCTGGCTAGAGGATGCTATACTAGTTGATTTGCGACTACCCCTGGAGCAACTAGAGCTGCCAACAAGAATATGTCCGAGCCGCCTTCCCCGAGCGGCGTCTCCTCTTAGAGCTATCATCGCCCGCATCTACCATCTTGAAAAGGTAAGGCAAGGTAAGAGGTGTGAATGTACCACATATGCAATAAATAATAACATAATAAAGCAAAATAAAATAAACAACTAACACAAAAAAATATAATAAATAAATAAATAAAAAGATTTCAAATGATAAGTCAAAAATGAAATTTCCACACATCTTGATTTTTTAACTTCAAATCAAATCTCAAGGGTTTTCTGTCTTTTTCATTCAAAAAGATTTTTACTCTAAACCTTTATTTCCAATTCTCTCCCTAATTTCTAAGAATTTCGGCAGAATTTCGTTCAAAAATGGCCCCTACAACACCCATGATATCAACACAAAAACACAAAACGTGCACTTTACATTGTCACAATCACATGACATCAGCACTGTAAGCACCCCATTTTTGCCCGCTCGGCAATCTCCGAGCTGACCAAGCTCACGTTCACACATCACATGCATATTTAGACTCTATGCCCACCTTTTAAACTTGAATTTAGTCCACCAGTCACTTCTCGGGCCTGTAGGGCCCACTTGAAGCTAAATGACCGTTTTGCCCCTGGTGGGCCGGTCTCCTTTTCCAACCACGCCGGCTCTGGCTCTGGGAATCAAACCGGCAACCTCTGGGAACATTCTAAATAATGTTTCCAGATCCTAAGTCTTCTTCCGGGACAGTCCGAGTCCGTCCCGGCAGCTTCCCGGTCTGATTGACCGTTTTGCCCCTAAGGGCCCGGTTAACCTTTCCGACCCATCTTATCCTCATTTCTCAAGTTAAATACCTCCAGGACACTATTTTAAGTGTTCCTACTCTTTTCTAGCCTTCCGGGTCATTCCCGGCTCCTTCAAATCATTCCCGGACTTTCTAAAGCCACTCTGAGTGAAGCCAGGCTAAAAATTGCATGGTAGTCACTAGTACAAGCGCCCAAATCTAGTCAAAGATACGTTGCTTGCCGACCTTAAACATTTCCTAAATGGCTGGCGCCACTCCTAGTGCCGCCAGTGTAAACTTTAGCCTGGCGCCACTGCAACAGGCGCCAGTGTTGTGCAACCTCTATAAATACAGAGCCTCATTCAACATGAAAAGGATCCGCAAACTCAACCTAAAAATTATATAATTCGATATACAGAGCTCGAGCACTTCCAAAACCCTAGCTTCCTTAGGTTTTCCAAACCCTAGCCTCCTATACATTGAACCCTAGCCTCCTATACACTCATATACACCCCCATACACTCATACACTAACCTTCAACCCTCCTTTGAAGACTTGAAGAGTTGTAATCTGAAGTTTGAAGCTTGAAGACAACTCTTGAAGATTGAAGACGAGGATCAAGACAGAAGACTGAAGAAAGCAAGGCGCGCAAAATAAACAAGATATAAGGTAGGTTCTCCATTTAAATTTCCGTACTTCCCCCCGTCTCTCTTCTCTCTCCAACCCACTTAGGTTTTCTCTATTTTAATCCCCCATCTCTTTCCCCCCTTTCTTTGCATGCTTGAAACAAGGGGATTCCCGGTCCATGTGTAGGATTGGACTATTGGAGAGTCACCGTGTCGGGGGCTTTCTTCTAGTCTAACCAGAGACCACGTGGGTCCGGCCCCCTTGATTATGTGGTGAAGCCTTAGCCTTGTATGTTCACGACCCCAAAATTGCATTGTGCATATCATGATCTTGCATCTTCTAAAATTCGTTTTTAAACTCATTTTTAAAATCGTTTTCAAACTTGTTTTCAAAATTGCATCAAAATCTCTTTTTCAAAAACTTGTTTTCAAGACCACAATTCTAGGGTGATTCTAACCTTTCCATGGCTAGGGTTGCTTTAGGAAAGTGTTACATTAAAAGTGACTTTTATGGTCTATATTTTCAAATCTTATTGTTTTCCAAAACCACTTTCTTAAAGTGGTTCTAGCCTTCTTATGGCTAGAATCGCTTTAGGAAAGTGAGATGTTTTTATACCTTCTAAAAACTCTTTTTCGAAACCCCTCCTCTTAAAAATCTCTTATCCAACATGCTTTCCAAAAACTCTTCTTTCCAAAAACCCCCTCTAAAAATCTATTTTTCAAAACTCTCATTTCAACTCCTTTCCGAAAACACTCTCCTTAAAATTCACTTTCTAAAAACATTCTCTAAATTCACTTTCCTAAAAACTCTCTCCAACATTCCTCTTCCCAAAAATCCTTCTAAAAAAACTCTCTTTCCAAAATATCCCTTCTAGAAATTCCCCTCTAGGATTTTCCTTCTAAAACTTGTTTCCAAAAATACATTATCCAAAAACTCCTCTTTAAAATCTTTTTCCAAAAACTCCATCTTCAAATTCACTTTCCAAAAATTCCTCCCTAGGATTCCCTTCTAGAAAACCTTCGTTTCCAAAAACGCACTTTCCAAAAATCCTCTTTCCTTAGAGCCCAAGTCAAGCCGTAGAACCCACAATTAGGAAACCCTAATTTTCTTTCCAAAAATGTGATTTTCAAACTTTGCCCCAAACCTAGGTTTCCAAAATCTCTTGTTTTCACATCCAAACTATACATGTTTCCAAAACCTCTTTTCTACGTTAAAACTATAATTTTTCAAAACTAGGGTTTCTAGAATCTCCCTTTCCAAATCCTTGCCAAGTCCTATTTTACCTTTAGGAAACTAAATCTAATTTACCTGTTTAGGAAATTAGATCCTATCCTCCATTTTTGGAAACAAAATCAAACTTTCCCTTTTAGAAACAAAATCCAATCCCTTCCCAATCCACTCTTTCCTAATTCTTCCCCTTTCCAAATCTTAACTTTCCAAATCCAAGTTTTTAAAACTTTTCCTAAACTCAACCTTTCCTAATTTCAAGATTTTTTAAAACTCAAACTCTAAAACTTTCTAAATCTTAAACTTTCTAAATGTCAAATCTTTCTAAAATTCTAAGCTTTCTAAATTCAAAACTTTCTCAAGTTAAGACTTTCTAAATTCTAAGTCTTTCTTAAACTAAACTTTTCCTAATTCAAAACATTTCTAAATTCAATACTTTCCCATTTCAAAACTTTCCTAAAGTGAAAACTTTCCTAAACCTCAATACTTTCCAATTTCAAAATTTCTATTTTCAAATTTTCAAACTTTTCAATTTCAATTCCATTTCTTCAAATATATTTTCAAATCAAATCAATTTCAAATCAATCTCTTTCCAAATCTATTTTTCAATTCTCTTAACTTGCACTTGCATCTCATGCATCATATTTTTAAACATTGTTTTCTAAAGTGGATAGGATTGAATGTATGTTAATTAGAGACTCTCATAGGTGAATCTAGGGTAGATTGACATGTAGGTACCGAAAGGGCGGGGTAGGGTGATGGCTTAGTACGTCTTCCCTACACGTAACCAACCTCCGAACTTAGAATCACTGATTTCAAAGACCAAAAAGGAATTTTTTTTTTTTTTTTCAAAAAGGGCCAAATATTTTCCAAATATTGCTAAACAACCTGTTTTTCTTAAAAACCCTCTCTTGAGGTGGTATTCTTCAAAATCGTTTTCCAAAAACCCTACGTGTAGTCTTCGGATTATGCTTAGTTTTTAGGTGACCTAACTCACCTTAATCAAGTTAAGTGGCGACTCCGAATCTTTTTCAAAAGCCCTTTATTCAAATCAAAATTTTCAATTCAAACTTAGTCGCACTCATTCTTCTAGGAGGGTGAGTTCTAACGAGAGAGTACAATATTTTTTCCGCTTGTGTGAGTATTCCTCAAGTGCGAAAAATCTGGGCGCAACAAGCACCCGTGCACACTTTTTAATTTTTTGAAATTTTCAAAACACATGTTTTATTTTTCCAATAAATCAATGGTTTTCAAAAATGTCCTAAAATTCGTCAAAATTCTTTCAAATGTTTTTCAAAAATATCCCTACCTTTTTCAAATTTTAAACTCTAAAAATCCCATCAATTTCTTGAGTTTTCTCATTTTTCTAAATTTTCTAAGTATTTTCCTATTTTTCAAAAAATCAAAAATTCACTAAGTTTTCAAAAAATCACGAAACTTCATACGGTTGTTAAACACATTTTTCTAAGGCACACTGCACAAAAATATAGCCAGAAAACCCAATACCCAAGTCTGTAGGAACAAATTCACTATTCCTGCAGAAAACCCTTTTCGCATAATCATGAAAAGTCACTCAAATTCAATCAAACAAGAACCAAAATGCAAAAGTAATATTACCATCATGTTCTAAACACATCAAAACATCAATTTCCACTATTCACATGATTCAAACGAAGTTCTACACATCAAAATCAATAAAATTTGAAAACTCACTTTTTGAAAGTTCTTCGGCGAAATCCTCTCTTCCGGCGACTTTTCCGACGACATGATCTCCTTCCGGCAATCACCCGTAGTCTCTAAGAAGTGCCCCTTCAAGGTTCAAGTCGATTTTCACGTAGAGTCTCTCGGATTTGTGAGAACTCTCCACAATGCCGCAGCTGTTCGAACAAAACATTTTCTGGTTTTAACTCCAAGCCTGGCACCACTAGTAGAGGTGCTAAGCATTTTCTGCCAAAGGCGCCACAGAGTGGCGCCAGTTTCCAATTATGGAAAGCTTTGCCCTCTTTCCTGCCAAAACTCATTTTCGAAGGCCTTTTGGGCCCAACATCCATTTTTCGACCCCCGTTGTCGAAAGATTTCGAACGTTCGTCCCTCTGACTGCCTCGCGGTCAACATGGGACTCTTACTTTTATCATTTTCTGTCTTTGACAAGCAAAGACAGAAAAAGAGGGGTAGCTGTAAGCACCCCATTTTTGACCGCTCGGCAGTCTACGCTCCGTCCAGACTTGTACTCAAGTTAATATGGACGTATTCCAATTGAAACCAACTTTCTAAGTCCAAATCCTATCTGTCCATTGATTCGCGGGCCCTTCGGGCCCAAATAGAGGCAAAATGACTAAAATACCCTTAGGGGCATTGTCCTTTCCAATTCCAACTCCAATCCCTCTGTCGAGACAGTTGATTCCTCGAGACGATAAATCTATTCCAAATCAGGCACGTCTTTTCGAAGACGGTAAGTCCCCTTTTCAATTCCAAATCAGGCACGTCTTTCCGAAGACGATAAGACCCCTTTCCAATTCCAACCCCTCTCTCGAGACGGTTCATTCCTCGAGACGGTTCCAAATCAGACACGTTTTTCCGAAGACGATAAGACCCCTTTCCAATTCCAATCCCTCTCTCGAGACAATTTATTCCTCGAGACGGTTCGGCACGTTTTCTGAAGAAAGTTTCTTCGGAACGGTAAGTCCCTTTAAACCTATGGACCGGGACGAGACCCCAAGTCCCCTAGATGGCAGAACGGTCCACCTTTGGCGCCTGCTAGCCCGCTAATGAAGAAATGTCCGTTTAGGCACACCTTTCGAGAAAATTAACTTCTCAGGCGCTAAGTCCCCTTTAGCAGCTTCCCGAGATCAGGCAGTCTCGGGAATGATCACGAACCGTCAGAGTAGCAGAAATACTCACAAACATGTCGATATAGGGAATTGCCAACAAACCCCTGTGTCACAACGACCGCCGTTAGAGTGGCGGAAACACTCAAAACCCAGGTCAACACCGGTGCCTGCTAGCCCACTTCGGTGAAAAATGACCAAACTGCCCCTTGGGCCTATTCCGAGACTTTTCGGTCAAGATGACCATTTTGCCCCTAGGCATCCGAATGCCCTGGGAACCACACCGGCTCTGGGTATCAAACCGGTAACCTCCTGAGATGGCTTCTTATAGTATTCTCAACCTTCCTCTACTTTTTCGAATCATTATTGGGGACTTAGGTTCTGTCCTAGTCGACAAGTTTGAAAGGACTTACTGTTCCAAGGAGTTTTCTCGGAGAACGTGCCGAACTGGATGGACTTACCACCTGAGGGACTAACTTTCTCGAAAGGCATGCCAGATTGAATTTGATTGGTTTGGATTGGAATTGAAATTGGAATTAAGGTTGAAATAGGGACTTACCGTCTCTAGGAAGACATGCCAAACTAGAATTGGACCGAGCAATGTCGCAAGGGCATTTTGGTCATTTTACCTCTATTAGGCCTAAAGGGCCCGCAAAGTGATTAATTGACTGAATTGAGTCTGGAAAGCTGGTTTAGACTTGAATGTGTCTGTGCCAATTTGAATGTGAGTTCGATCAGGCCGGAGATTGCCGAGCGGGCAAAAATAGGGTGCTTACAAGTAATATTTGAAAAGGTTTTGAAGTTCTTTTAGAAACTCAGAATGGATTGAATACAACTTTTGAAACATGCTATGAAAACCAATTGATATGAGGTATGGTTTGAAAGGAGTCTTTGGAGTTGAAATTTTGAAGCCACCTAACCTTGGTTGGGTAAAACTAGGGCTAAGGTAACCTAGGGTTAGGTTGACCTAGGATTGGACCACCTATGGTTAGGTTGTCTTAGGGTTAGACCACCTAGGGTTTGGTTCACCTAAGGTTGGACCAACTAGGCTTGAATTGACCTAAGTTTGGATTGACCAAGGGTTGGACAACTTGGGTTTAGGCAACCTAGGGTTTGGAGATGACTTGGGGAGGAAGCTAGGTGCATGCACTTGAAATGGGAACTTTGAAAATCTATGATTTTATATGAAAAAGGAAATATATGATTTTAAACAAAAATGAAAGATTTTATTTTTTTTTCCAAAACGAAAAATTGGATTTTGTTTCTAAAGATAGAAGATTAGATTTTGTTTCCAAAAATAGAAGATTGGAATTTGTTTCCAAAAGGGAAAGATTTTATTTGGTTTCCAAAATGAAAAATTTTGATTTTGAGTTGAAAAAAGAAAGATCTGATTTTGTTTCCAAAATGGGAAGGATTTGATTTTGTTTCTAAAGTGGAAAGATTTGATTTGAATATCTTATGATTTCATGTGAAAGATTGTATGATTTTATATAGCATCTTTTGAAAACAACTTAAGAGAGTTATGCTCTTTTGAAAACACAATGCAACATGGGTTTTGAAAGCCATTTGGATGCAATGAATGCAAGGATGCCACATGAGGTTTAGGGGATAAGACGGGGCTTCCTAAGATATGGATCCTTATGGCTTCAAGAAAACAACTCTTGTACTAATTTTAAGGAAAAAAAAACCTTTGAACATGGAATTTAAAGAGGTTTGAGAACTAAATTTTAAAAGAGATGTTTTAGGGTTTAAAACCCTAATGTGGTCTTTGGAAGCCTCTTTGAAAATGTTAGAATCACTTTAGGGTTGTGATTTTGAAAGTAAAATAGGGCCTAAAACCTTAATGTGAACCTTAGTGGCCACTTTGAATATTTCACTTTCCTAGAGAAACCCTAACCATGAGGAGGTTAGAATCACCCTAGGGTTGTGAGTTTGAAAATAAGAATAATGTATCAACATGACAAATATAATGCATAGAGGTCGTAAACATACAAGGTTAAATGTTTCACCACATTGCAAGGGGCTTTAAGATCATATCGTGTTTGGTTAGGCTTAAGGAAAACCCCCAACACGGTGATCTCCCTAAAGCTTCCCCTAGGCATGGACCTAAGGTCCTCTTGTTTCAAGCATACAAGAAGAGGAGGGTTGAAAATGGGGATTAAATGGGAGAATAGTCCAAGTAGACTAGGAGCGAGAGGAGAAGGAGTGGGAGAGCATGAAAGTAAAATAGAAACCCTACCTTGTCTTTAACCTTCAATGGAGCCATGCTTGTGCTTGAAGAAGACTTGAGAGGCTTGAAGGTTAAGAAACCTTGAAGAAGCTAGGGTTTTAGGGGATTTTTAGGGGCTGTCTCGAGCGAGGCAATGTTTCTTTACTATTTTTCAAGTCTAGAATACGTTGGGGGTGGTCTGTATTTATAGACAAATTTGGAGGAGGTGGCGGCTAGCTAATTTTTGGCCTGGTGCCACTACTAGTGGCAGTACCTTGGTATGGCAATGATCCTGAAGATTTGATTCGCCTTAGGCTACAAGGCAAAGATCTGGGTGTCACTTCTAGTGGCTCCAAGCTATTTTTTTGGCCTAGCTCCACTTTTTTTGGCAAAGATCTGGGTGTAAACACCCCATTTTTGCCCGCTCAGCATTTCCAACCCAACTAGGCTCACATTCAAACCAACACAGACACATTCAAGTCTAAACCAATTTTTCAGACTTAATCTAATCAATCAATCGCTTCACGAGCCCGCTGGCCCAATAGAGGCAAAATGACCAAAATACCCTTGGGGCATTGCTCGGTCCAATTCTAGTTGGCATGTCTTTCTAAAGATGTTAAGTCTCTATTTCAACCTCAATTCCAGTTTCAATTCCAATCCAGACCAATCAAACTTAATCTAGTATGTCTTTTGAGAAAGTTGATCCCTCAGACGGTAAGTCCATTTAGTCCGACAAGTTTATTGAAAAAACTCCTTGGAACGATAACTCGCTTCAAACTCATTTACCGGGACGGAACCCAAGTCCCTGAGATGGTAGAACGGTTCACTTCTAGCACCTGTTAGCTCACCAATGTAGAATGTCCATTATCTTGCACGTCGATCAGGAAAGTGTCTAAGGCCCCGAGAGGATAAGTCTATCTAGTAGCTTCCCGAGATTAAGTAGTCTTCGCAATGAATGCACATTGTCAAAGTAACGAAAACACTCACAAACATGGCAACCGTCAAAGTAACGGATACACTTGTGTCGAGCCCAGATTTTTCGCGCTTGAGGAATACTCACCCAAGCGGGAAAAATGCTGTAGTCTCTCGTTAGAACTCACCCTCCTAAAAGAATGAGTGCGACTAGGTTTGAATTGAAAAATTGGTTTGAATAAAGGGCTTTTGAAAAAGATTTGGAGTCGCCACCTAACTTGATTAAGGTGAGTTAGGTCACCTAAAAACTAAGAATAATCTAAAGACTACACTTAGGGTTTTTAGAAAAAGGTTTTGAAAATATCACCTCAAGAGAGGGTTTTTAAGAAAAACAGGTTGTTTGGCAACCTTTGAAAAACATTTAGCCCTTTTTTGAAAAATAACTCCTTTTTGATCTTTGAAATCAGTGATTCTAGGTTCGAAGGTTGGTTACGTGTAGGGAAGACGCACTAAGCTATCACCCTACCCCGCTCTTTCGGTACCTACATGTCAATCTACCCTAGATTCACCTATGAGAGTCTTTAATTAACAAATGTTCAACCCTATTCACTTTAGAAAAATAATGTTTGAAAAATATGATGCATGATATGCAAGTGCAAATTAAGAAAATTGAAAAATAAATTTGGAAAGAGATTGATTTAATTTGAAAATAGATTTGAAGAGATGGAATTGAAATTGGAAAGTTTGAAAATTTGGAAATAGAAATTCGAAACTGGAATTTTGAAAATAGATTTGAGTTTTGAAAAATTTTGGAAACCGCACCCATGAGGGTGGAATTGAAAGTTTGAAAAGTATTGTGACCGCACCTATGAAGGTTGCCTACGTATTCCTTTGGGGGAATCAGGTCAATCGTAGTTCGGACAAGAGTCCGATTGAAAATAGATTGATTTGAAGAGAGAGATTGAATTAAAAGAAAGAGATTGAATTGAAAACTGGATTTGATTTGAGATTAGAAGAAGAGATTGGAATTTGAAATTGAATAGATTGAACTTTGATCTGAAAAGATAGATTTTGGAAAGACTTGGTTTTGGAAAGATGGAGGTTTAGGAAACCTAGACTTAGGAAAAGCTTGACTCGACTTGGAAGGTTTAGGAGATTAGGAAAGGTTGGATTTAGGAAATGTTTGAATTAGGAAATGCTCGATTTAGGAAAGTGTCATTTTTGGAAGGTTTCGAAATTAGGAAAGTTTTCATTTTAGGAAAGTTTTGAAATTAGGAAAGTTTCATTTTTGGAAAGTTTGGAATTTAAGAAAGTTTGGAAATTGGAAAGTTTTGAAAATTGGAAAGTTTGAAATTTAGAAAGTTTTGAAATAGGAAAGTATTGAATATAGAAATGTTTTGAATTAAGAAAAGTATAGTTTGAGAAAGGTTTGGAATTTGGAAAGTGTCAAATTAAGAAAGTTTTGAATTTTGGAATGTTTGAAAAAGGGAAGTTTTGAATTTGGAAAGTTTTGAAAACAAGGAAATTTTGAAAATAAGAAAATTTCGTTTTAGGGAAGGTTCGAAAAAGGAAAGTTTTTAATTTAGGAAGTGTTTGAATTAAGAAAGTTTCAACTTAAGAAAGTCTTAAATTAAGAAAGTTTTGAGTTTAGAAAAGTCTTAGATTTGAAAAGATTTGAAGTTTAAGAGAGTTTAGAATTTAGAAAGTTTTAGGTTTAGAAAGATTCAACTTAAGAAAGTTTCAAATTTAGAAAGTTTTGAATTTAGGAAGCTTAGAATTTTAGAAAGATTTGAAATTTAGAAAGTTTAGGATTTAGAAAGTTTTAGAGTTTTAGAAAATCTTGAAATTAGGAAAGGCTTGAGTTTAGGAAAGATTTGAAAACTTAAATTTGAAAAAGATTTTGGAAAAGGGTAGAATTAGGAAAGGGTTGAACTAAGAAAGATTTGAAAGTTGAGTTTTAAAGTTTAGGAAAGATTTATGTGTTCAAGTTTTTAGAAACTTAAGGTTTAAGAAAGTGGAAGTTTAGGAAGGATTCGAATTAGGAAAGAGTTGGATTTTGAAACTTAAGGAAAGGTTTTAAGTTTAGGTTTAGGAAACTTATGGTTTAGGAAGGAATTGAATTAGGAAAGGTTTGGATTTGGAAGGGATTGGATTTGGTTTCTAAAAGAAAAGATTTGATTTTGTTTCCAAAAACGGAGGATGGGATCTAGTTTCCTAAACGGGGAGATTTGATCTGGTTTCCTAAAAAGAAGATAGGATTTGGCTAGGATTCGGAAAGGAGATTCTAGAAACCCTAGGTTTGGAAAATTATAGTTTCGACGTAGAAAATAGGTATTGAAAACATGTATAGTTTTGATATAGAAAACAAAAGATTTTGGAGACCTAGGTTTGGGGCAAAGTTTGAAAATCATGTTTTTGGAAAGAAAACTAGGGTTTCCTAATTGTGGGTTCTAGGGTTTGGCTTGGGCTCTAAGGAAAGAGTTTTCTTTGGAAAACGCATTTTTGGAAACGAAGGTTTTCTAGAAGGGAATCCTAGGGAGGAGTTTTTTGGAAAGCATGTTTTTGGAATCGTAGAGTTTAGAAAGAAAATCCTATAGGGGAATTTCTAGAAGGAAGATTCCGGGACGAGAGTTTTTAGAAAGATTTTTAGGGAGTGTTTTTAGAAAGTGAATTTTGAGGAAAGAAAGTTTTAGAAAGGAGTTGAAAAAGAGAGTTTTGAAAAAGAGATTTTGAAAGGGAGTTTTTGAATTCAATTTTGAAGAGGGGAGTTTTAGGAAAGTATGTTGAAAAAGAGATTTTTAGGAAGAGATTTTTGAAGAAAGAGTTTTTAGAAGGTGTAAAAACATCTCACTTTCCTAAAGCAATTCTAACCATAAAAAGGCTAGAATCACTTTAAGAAAGTGGTTTTGAAAACAAGGTTTGAAAATATAGACCAAAAGGCCACTTTTAATATAACACTTTCCTAAAGCAACCCTAGCCATGGAAAGGCTAGAATCACCCTAGGATTGTGATTTTGAAAACATGTTTTTGAGAAAGAGCTTTTGATGCAATTTTGAAAACAAGTTCGAAAACGATTTTTGAAAACAACTTTTTGAAAACGAATTTTGGAAGATGCAAGACTATGATATGCACAATGCAATTTGGGGTCGTGAACATACAAGGTTAAGGCTTCACCACATAATCAAGGGGGCCGGACCCACGTGGTCTTTGGTTAGACTAGAAGAAAGCCCCCGACACGGTGACTCTCCCATAGTCCAATCCTACACATGGACCGGGAATCCCCTTGTTTCTAGCATGCAAAGAAAGGGGCGGAAAGAGATGGGGGATTAAAATAGAGAAAACCCAAGTGGGTTGGAGAGAGAAGAGAGAGGGGAAAAGTGCATAAAATTAAATAGGGAGCCTACCTTGTTTCTTGTTTATTTTGCGCGCCGTGCAATCTTCGGTCTTCGGTCTTCGGTCTTGATCTTCACCCTTCAGTCTTCAAGGATTGTCTTCAAGCTTTGAATGGCTGCTCTTCAAGTCTTCAGAGAGTGGTTGAATGCTATTGTATGAGTGTATGGGGAAGTGTATGAGTGTATGGGAGGCTAGGGTTTTGTGTATAGTGGCTAGGGTTTAGTGTAAGGTGGCTAGGGTTTGGAGAATTTAAGGAAACTAGGGTTTTTGGAGGTGCTCGAGCTCTGTATATCGAATTGTGTGATTTCTAGGTTAAGTTTGCAGACCCCTTTCACGTTGATCGAGGCTCTGTATTTATAGAAGTTGGACAAGCCTGGCGCCTGTTGCAGTGGCACCAGGGCAAAATTTATACTGGCGCCACTAGGAGTGGCGCCAGACCATTTTTTCGCTTGGCGCCACTAGCAGTGGCGCCAGCCATTTAGGAAACAATTAAGGTCGGCAAGCAACGTATCTTTGACTAGATTTGGGCGCTTGTACTAGTGACTACCATGTAAACTTTAGCCTGACTTCACTAGGAGTGACTTCGGAAAGTCCGGGAATGATTTGAAGGAGCCGGGAGTGGCCCGGAAGGCCAGAAAGGAGCAGGACACTTAAAACCGTGTCGGAAAGGTTGACCGAGCCTTTAGGGGCAAAACCGTCAATCGGACCGGAAAACCGCCGGGACAGACTCAAACTGCCCCGGAAGAAGACTTGGGATCTGGAAACATTATTTAGAATGTTCCCAGAGGTTGCCAGTTTGATTCCCAGGGCCGGCGTGGTCGGAAATGGAAACCGGCCCACCAGGGGCAAAACGGTCATTTTACACCGGGTTTGCCGGAACTGACTCGGAATGGTCCGGAAAGGTAAAGGAAGGTCAAGAACACTATAGAAAGTATTCTCGGGACATTACCGGTTTGATACCCAGAGCCGGTGTGGTTGAAGAAGGAGACCGGCCCTCCAGGGGCAAAACGGTCATTTTGCACCGGGTTGGCCGGAACTGACTCGGAATGGTCCGGAAAGATAAAGGAAGGTCGAGAACACTATAGAAAGTATTCTCGGGACATTACCGGTTTGATACCCAGAGCCGGTGTGGTTGAAGAAGGAAACCGGCCCTCTAGGGGCAAAACGGTCATTTTGCACCGGGTTGGCCGGAACTGACTCGGAATGGTCCGGAAAGGTAAAGGAAGGTTGAGAACACTATTTAAAGTATTCTCAGGACATTACCGGTTTGATACCTAGTGTCGGTGTGGTTTCTAGGGCGTTCGGATGCCTAGGGGCAAAAATGGTCATCTTGACCGGAAAAGGTCAAAAGGGTAATTTGGTCATTTTTCACCGAAGTGAGCTAACAAACATGGGTATTGACCTAGGTTTTGAGTGTTTCCGCCACTCGGACGGGGTTGAGTATTTCTGCTACTCGAACGGGGTTGACGATTTGAGAGTATTTCCGCTACTCTAACGGTTCTGTGAGTACTTCCGCTACTCTAACGGTTCTGTGATTACTTCCGCTACTCTAACGGTTCTGTGAGTACTTCCGCTACTCTAACGGTTCTGTGAGTACTTCCGCTACTCTAACGGTTCTGTGAGTAGTTTTGCTACTCGGACCGTCTCGAGGAATAAACTGTCTCGAGAGAGGGATTGGAAAGGGGTCTTACCGACTCCGAAGAGACGTGCCTAGATTGGAACCGTCTCGAGGAATAAACTGTCTCAAGAGAGGGATTGGAAAGGGGTCTTACCGACTCCGAAGAGACGTGCCTAGATTGGAACCGTCTCGAGGAATAAACTGTCTCGAGAGAGGGATTGGAAAGGGGTCTTACCGACTCCGAAGAGACGTGCCTGGCTTTTGAGTGTTTCCGCCACTCTAACGGTGTGAGTGTTTCCGCCACTCTGACGGTTTGGTGAGTGTTTCCGCCACTCTGACGGTTTTGTGAGTGTTTCCGCCACTCTGACGGTTTTGTGAGTAGTTTTACTACTCGGACCGTCTCGAGGAATAAACTGTCTTGAGAGGGGGATTGGAATTGGAATAAGAAAGGATAATGCCCCTAAGGGCATTTTGGTCATTTTGCCTCTATTTGGGCCTGACAGGCCCGCGAAGCGATGGAAAGACAGAATTTGGACTAGAGGATTGGATTCGATTGAAATATGTCCATAATGACTTGAAAACAAGTCTGGACGGAGTGTAGACTGCCGAGCGGTCAAAAATGGGGTGCTTACAGCTGCCCCTCTTTTTCTGTCTTTGCTTATCAAAGACAGAAAACGATAAGAGTAAGAGTCCTATGTTGACCGCGAGGCAGTCGGAAGGACGGACACTGGAAATCTTTCGACAACGGGGGTCGAAAACGGATAACGGGCCAAAAAGGCCTTCGAAAACAAGTTTTGGCGGGAAAAAGGGCAAAACTGCCCAGAATTTATACCTGGCGCCACTAGCAGTGGCGCCTTTGGTAAAAATGAACTGGCGCCAGTGGCGCCAGGCCTAAGGCTAAAAACCAGAAAATTTCTGGTTCGAACACCCACAGGATTTGAAGAGTTTTTGGAGAATCCGAGAGTTTTCAAATGGAAACCGACTTGAACTTTGAAGAAGCATTCCTTGGGGACCACGGGTGATTGCCGAAGGGAGTCCACGTCGCCGGAAAAGTCGCCGGAAGTGAAGATTTTGCCGGAGAACTTCCAAAAGGTGAGTTTTCAAATTTTGTTGATTTTGATGTGTAGAACTTCGTTTGAATCATGTGAATAGTGGAAATTGATGTTTTGATATGCTTTGAACACTTTGATGATGTTGTTTTTGCATTTTGATGGTTGTTTGATTGAATTTGAGTGATTATATGTGAATGTGCAAAGGGGGTTTTCTGCAGGAATGAGAAATTTGTTCCTACAAGCATGGGTAATGGGTTTTCTGGCCATGTTTTTGTGCAATGTGACTTAGAAAAATGTGTTTGACAACCGTATGAAGTTTCGTGATTTTTTGAAAACTCGGTGAATTTTTGATTTTTTGAAAAATAGAAAAATATTTAGAAAATTAGGAAAAATTAGAAAATTCAAGAAATTGATGAAATTGTTAAAGTTTGAAATTTGGAAAAATGTAGGAATATTTTGAAAACATTTGAGGTGATTTTGAAAAATTTTGGAAGCCTTTTGAAAACCATTGATTTATTTGAAAAATAAACATGTGTTTTGAAAATTTTGAAAAATTGGAAATTGTACACAGGTGCCATTGTTATGTGATTGTGGCATTGGAAGGTGCATATTTCGTGTTTTGTGTTGATGTCATGGGCGTTGTAAGGGCCACTTTTAAACGGCATTCTGCCGAAATTTTTAGAAATTATGAAAAGGGTTGGTTAAAATTTTAGGAATAAAATCTTTTTGAAGGGAAAAGGCAGAGAACCCTTGAGACGTGATTTGGAGTTGGAAAATCAAGATGTGTGAAAATTTTATTTTTGATTTGTTATTCAAAATCTTTTATTTGTTTTGTGTTATTTGTTTGTTTTATTTTATTGTTATTTAAACTGCATGGATGGTATATTTACATCACTTACCTTGGCTTACCTTTTTCAGGATGGCAGACGCAAGTGATGATGGTTCCGAGAGGAGACGCCGTTCGGGGAAGGCGGCCCGGACCGATTCTGCTGGCGGTTCTAGTCGATCCCGAGGTAGTCGACAATCCACCGGACGATCCTCATCCAGCCAGAGCGGGCAGGGGAGTAGACTACCTGTCGACCCTTTTCCTCCGGTTGAGCAGGCTTTCACTGAGGAGGTTGACGCCGAGGAGGAGGTACCGGGCCTTGGGGACCAGGTGACCGGCTATGGGAGAGCTTCTTCCAGGCATAGGCAGACAGATGCCGACTTGGGAGATTTGCAGATACCAGATGTCCCACCTCTCGGGGATCTGGCCTACCACCCTAGTGTATATTCTAGACAGCATTTGCCACCTCCGCGGGTACATACAGCTTTTCGAGAGGCTGTTCATCAGGTCTTTGTGACCATGCAGCAAGCTGCCCCATCATACCGCGCCTTCTTGGCAGAGATCAGGTTCGGCGCCTTTATGGGATTACAGGCTAACCGCCTGAACCGACACTTGGTACTGGCATTGGTTGAGCGGTGGTTCAGGGAGACTGGGACCTTCCATTTCGTTGGCTTCGAGTTAGGCCCTACTCCTTTAGATTGGGCGATTATTACAGGACTCTCTTTTGTCGGCCGGCGGATCACCCTGCACCCAGTCAGCAGGGACGAGGCCTGTTTGCTGTTGGACTTGCCCCAGCCTGAGCGTTCTGCATTCCCAGTCTCTTGGATTAGTCAGGGTGAGCGTACTTTTGCTACCGAGCCATCTCCTGCCCGGCGGGACATCATGAGACGGTGACTTGTGTTGTACATCATCTTTAGCTGCTTCTGCAACAACAACAAGTCACTCGTGCCGTGCCGTCTGGTGAGTATAGTAGTCGATCTGGGAGCTTTGTCCGAGTTGGACTGGGGGTCCTTTTCTTTTGGCTGCTTTCTTCGATCGATGCGGGTTCGGACTTCTTCTCGTTGGGGCAGCATGACTAGCTTTTGGCCCTTTCTTTTCTGGTGGAGTTATGAGTACCTGCCGGTACGTCGCCCTGCAGTCGTTGAGGATGATCTCTATCCTCGTGCTTTGAGGTGGGCTCGTGACCGAGTAGCCCAGCGATCGGAGATTACTGACTTCGTGACGCTTCGGGCTAACCTGGAGCTGATTGAGGTGAGGGATGTGACCTGGCGGCCCTTCATTGGATCAGTCCATTATGAGACAGTCTGGTACCTGGTCCCGTTGTCCTTATCGAGAGCTGCTTTTCTCAGCGATGACACCTGGGAGTCATATCTTGGAGAGCGGCATTGGCGGTAGTTTCACGATGAGTTTCGATCAGCAGGGGCTCCGCCAGAGTACATGTTTGGAGCCCTGGTGGCCAGAGTACCCATCCCTTACTAAGAGCGCCAGCCAGGTGCCGAGTTCTTGCTTCCTCCGGATACGGATTATGCTGCGCACTTTGGAGCCCATTCGGTTGGTGCCTTCACCCGGTTCGAGGTAGTAGTCGGTGGGTATGCTGTTGGGCAGGAGGTGGTTGACTTGTGGCGCCGGGCTGGAGGATATGTGCCCCAGGCTGAGTTTACTGCTGTGAGGGACCAGAGAGATCGGTACTAGATGGAGCGGGACCAGTACCAGGCTGAGGTAGCCCTCATTTCATTAACTTCCTCTCGAGAGACTTGAGAGGATTCTTCAGGGTTAGCAGCCATCAGTGATGCTTTGTGCCGAGTGATAATAGGATCCCTAGGTGGATGTTGCACTTTCTTGGGAGCAATGTTGACTCAGTGCAAGGTGACTTCTGTAAATAGAAAGAAAAAAAGAAAAAGACAAAAACACAAGTCACAAGTTAGTTTTTGGCTTTTAGAGAACTTTATGCAATGCTTGTCCTAGGGTTGCCCCTGCTTGAGAGGGAGACTAAACATGATGTATTGGCTCACTTTTGGAGATAGGGGGTTTGCCCCTGTATGCAGACACTTTAACGTCAGGTGAGAATCTTCAGCCATTCATGCATTCATTCATAAAAACAAAGAAGTACATTAAATTCTGGGTTTGAGATACGAAAGAATTGAAATACATTTTAATAGGGGGAGGGGGAACATTTTCCTTTGGACTTTCACCTATCTACTTTTACAAAGGGAAACCCTAAACTACTCTTGAGTCTTCGGATTCGCCTTCCTTGGATTTGATATCGAGGAGGTCGCTGAGAGACATTGTTGATTGATTGCCCCTTGTCTTCTTGGCAACCCTATCTCCGTGAGCGTAGAGGGATTGGGGCCCCTCTTATGGAATGAATCGAGATGCATGCAATGAGTCCCTTAGGGTTACGCGGGAACCCTTAGGGTTTGGGTAGGTTTAATGCAAGGGAGAGTGACGTTGGTGTCACTCTCAAAGGGTTGATCATATGCATGAGAATGCAGTGACTTGAGTTACTTGGAACTCTTGTCTAGACATGGAATATTGAATGCATGAACATGAATATGCAAAGAGTATAAAGAGAGAAGGTACAATCAAAGTAAACATGCATGCATGAATAGTTAGACAGTCATTATAATAGTATAAATACAAGCATTATAACAACAGGTATAAATGAAAGTAAAAGCAGTCGCCCTTTCCTCCGTGATTTTGAAAATGGTGCTCGTGTCTTAAATCCGGCAGAGGTTCAGCTATGCATGGTGTCTATATGAGTATGAGGTTGAGGGTTGACTAATGCGTCCTAAAAAGGCTCGGTCCCCGGATCTTCAAACTTAGGCCCACTCCCCGAGGTGGTGCCATGATCGGTTGGTGATCCGAGCGGAGGAACCATCAAGAGGCCGTAGGTGAAGAAACTGACACAGCATCTTGCCCACAACCAATATACCGTTCCCCCTTTCTAACTAGAAAGGACATATAAGGGTATGCAAATATGCAGAATGCGAGTGCACATGCAGTGTGTGTGTGATTTTTTTTTTAAAAGTGGAGGAAAGGGCCTAAAAACTCCCATTCATCTTGTACATCACATTCATGCAAAGCAATTAATAAAATTTAAACATAAAGCGCACCTACAAAACAAAGATGCAAGTGTCAGTATATGGATGACAAACATAATACAAGATAATATGAATAAATGTATGTTTTTTTTTTGAAAATAATTTTGAAATTTTGGTTTTGAAAATTTAAAATGAATAGGATTGAACAAAGTTAATTGAAGACTCTACATGGGTAAAGGGTAAAGAGACATGACTACGGCCTAACCTTCTAAGTCTCCCCAGTGGAGTCGCCAGCTGTCGCGCCCAGATTTTTCGCACTCGAGGAATACTCACCCAAGCGGGAAAAATGTTGTACTCTCTCGTTAGAACTCACCCTCCTAGAAGAATGAGTGCGACTAGGTTTGAATTGAAAAATTGGTTTGAATAAAGGGCTTTTGAAAAAGATTTGGAGTCGCCACCTAACTTGATTAAGGTGAGTTAGGTCACCTAAAAACTAAGAGTAATCCGAAGACTACACTTAGGGTTTTGGAAAATGATTTTGAAAAACATCTCCTCAAGAGAGGGTTTTTAAGGAAAACAGGTTGTTTGGCAACCTTTGGAAAACATTTAGCCCCTTTTTTGAAAAATAACTCTTTTTGGTCTTTGAAAACAGCGATTCTAGGTTCGGGGGTTGGTTACGTGTAGGGAAGACGCACTAAGCTATCACCCTACCCCGCCCTTTCGGTACCTACATGTCAATCTACCCTAAATTCACCTATGGGAGTCTTTAACTAACTAATGGTTCAACCCTATTCACTTTGAAAAACAATGTTTGAAAACTAATTTAGCATGATGCATGATATGCAAGTGCAAGATGAAAGAATTGGAAAATAGAAATTGATTTGAAAAGAAATTGATTTGATTTGAAAATAGATTTGAAAAGATGGAATTGAAATTGGAAACTTTGAAAACTTGGAAATAGGAAATTGAAAATAGAAATTTTGAAATTGAAATTTGAAAATTGATTGGAATTTGAAATTTGGAAAGATTTTGGAAACCACACCCATGAGGGTGGAATTGAAAGTTTGAAAAGTATTGTGACCGCACCTATGAAGGTTGCCTACGTATCCCTTTGGGGGAATCAGGTCAATCGTAGTTCGGACAAGAGTCCGATTGAAAATAGATTGATTTGAAGAGAGAGATTGAATTGAAAGAAAGAGATTGAATTGAAAACTGGATTTGATTTGAGATTAGAAGAAGAGATTGGAATTTGAAATTGAAAAGATTGGACTTTGATCTGAAAAGATAGATTTTGGAAAGACTTGGTTTTGGAAAGATGGAGGTTTAGAAAACCTAGACTTAGGAAAAGCTTGACTCGACTTGGAAGGTTTAGGAGATTAGGAAAGGTTGGATTTAGGAAATGTTTGAATTAGGAAATGCTCGATTTAGGAAAGCATCATTTTTGGAAGGTTTCGAAATTAGGAAAGTTTTCATTTTAGGAAAGTTTTGAAATTAGGAAAGTTTCATTTTTGGAAAGTTTGGAATTTAAGAAAGTTTGGAAATTGGAAAGTTTTGAAAATTGGAAAGTTTGAAATTTAGAAAGTTTTGAAATAGGAAAGTATTGAATATAGAAATGTTTTGAATTAAGAAAAGTTTAGTTTGAAAAAGGTTTAGAATTTGGAAAGTGTCAAATTAAGAAAGTTTTGAATTTTGGAATGTTTGAAAAAGGGAAGTTTTGAATTTGGAAAGTTTTGAAAACAAGGAAATTTTGAAAATAAGAAAATTTCGTTTTAGGAAAGGCTCGAAAAAGGAAAGTTTTCAACTTAGGAAGTGTTTGAATCAAGAAAGTTTCAACTTAAGAAAGTCTTAAATTAAGAAAGTTTTGAGTTTAGAAAAGTCTTAGATTTGAAAAGATTTGAAGTTTAAAAGAGTTTAGAATTTAGAAAGTTTTAGGTTTAGAGAGATTCAACTTAAGAAAGTTTCAAATTTAGAAAGTTTTGAATTTAGGAAGCTTAGAATGTTAGAAAGATTTGAAATTTAGAAAGTTTAGGATTTAGAAAGTTTTAGAGTTTTAGAAAATCTTGAAATTAGGAAAGGCTTGAGTTTAGGAAAGATTTGAAAACTTAAATTTGAAAAAGATTTTGGAAAAGGGTAGAATTAGGAAAGGGTTGAACTAAGAAAGATTTGAAAGTTGAGTTTTAAAGTTTAGGAAAGATTTATGTGTTCAAGTTTTTAGAAACTTAAGGTTTAAGAAAGTGGAAGTTTAGGAAGGATTCGAATTAGGAAAGAGTTGGATTTTGAAACTTAAGGAAAGGTTTTAAGTTTAGGTTTAGGAAACTTATGGTTTAGGAAGGAATTGAATTAGGAAAGGTTTGGATTTGGAAGGGATTGGATCTAGTTTCCTAAACGGGGAGATTTGATTTGGTTTCCTAAAAAGAAGATAGGATTTGGCTAGGATTCGGAAAGGAGATTCTAGAAACCCTAGGTTTGGAAAATTATAGTTTCGACGTAGAAAATAGGTATTGAAAACATGTATAGTTTTGATATAGAAAACAAAAGATTTTGGAGACCTAGGTTTGGGGCAAAGTTTGAAAATCATGTTTTTGGAAAGAAAACTAGGGTTTCCTAATTGTGGGTTCTAGGGTTTGGCTTGGGCTCTAAGGAAAGAGTTTTCTTTGGAAAACGCATTTTTGGAAATGAAGGTTTTCTAGAAGGGAATCCTAGGGAGGAGTTTTTTTGGAAAGCATGTTTTTGGAAACGTAGAGTTTAGAAAGAAAATCCTATAGGGGAATTTCTAGAAGGAAGATTCCGGGACGAGAGTTTTTAGAAAGATTTTTAGGGAGTGTTTTTAGAAAGTGAATTTTGAGGAAAGAAAGTTTTGGAAAGGAGTTGAAAAAGAGAGTTTTGAAAAAGAGATTTTGAAAGGGAGTTTTTGAAATCAATTTTGAAGAGGGGAGTTTTAGGAAAGTATGTTGAAAAAGAGATTTTTAGGAAGAGATTTTTGAAGAAAGAGTTTTTAGAAAGTGTAAAAACATCTCACTTTCCTAAAGCAATTCTAACCATAAAAAGGCTAGAACCACTTTAAGAAAGTGGTTTTGAAAACAAGGTTTGAAAATATAGACCAAAAGGCCACTTTTAATATAACACTTTCATAAATCAACCCTAGCCATGGAAAGACTAGAATCACCCTAGAATTGTGGTTTTGAAAACATGTTTTTGAAAAAGAGCTTTTGATGCAATTTTGAAAACAAGTTTGAAAACGATTTTTGAAAACAACTTTTTGAAAACGAATTTTGGAAGATGCAAGACTATGATATGCACAATGCAATTTGGGGTCGTGAACATACAAGGTTAAGGCTTCACCACATAATCAAGGGGGCCTGACCCACGTGGTCTTTGGTTAGACTAGAAGAAAACCCCCGACACAGTGACTCTCCCATAGTCCAATCCTACACATGGACCGGGAATCCCCTTATTTCAAGCATGCAAAGAAAGGGTGGAAAGAGATGGGGGGATTAAAATAGAGAAAACCCAAGTGGGTTGGAGAGAGAAGAGAGAGGGGGAAAGTGCAGAAAATTAAATAGGGAGCCTACCTTGTTTCTTGTTTATTTTACGCGCCGTGCAGTCTTCGGTCTTCGGTCTTCGGTCTTGATCTTCACCCTTCAGTCTTCAAAAGTTGTCTTCAAGCTTTGGAGGGCTGCTCTTCAAGTCTTCAGAGAGTGGTTGAATGCTATTGTATGAGTGTATGGGGAAGTGTATGAGTGTATGGGAGGCTAGGGTTTTGTGTATAGTGGCTAAGGTTTAGTGTAGGGTGGCTAGGGTTTGGAGAATTTAAGGAAACTAGGGTTTTTAGAGGTGCTCGAGCTCTATATATCGAATTGTGTGATTTCTAGGTTAAGTTTGCAGACCCCTTTCACGTTGATCGAGGCTCTGTATTTATGGAAGTTGGACAAGCCTGGCGCCTGTTGTAGTGGCGCTAGGGCAAAATTTATACTGGCGCCACTAGGAGTGGCGCCAGGCCATTTTTTGGCTTGGCGCCACTGCTAGTGGTGCCAGCCATTTAGGAAACAATTAAGGTTGGCAAGCAACGTATCTTTGACTAGATTTGGGCGCCTGTACTAGTGACTACCATGTAAACTTTAGCCTGGCTTCACTAGGAGTGACTCCGGAAAGTCCGGGAATGATTTGAAGGAGCCGGGAGTGGCCCGGAAGGCCGGAAAGGAGCAGGAACACTTAAAATAGTGTCCTGGAGGTATTTGACTTGAAAAGTGAGGATTGGATGTGTCGGAAAGGTTGACCGAGCCTTTAAGGGCAAAACGGTCAATCGGACCGGAAAACTGCCTGGATAGACTCAAACTGTCCCGGAAGAAGACTTGGGATCTGGAAACATTATTTAGAATGTTCCCAGAGGTTGCCGGTTTGATTCCCAGGGCCGGCGTGGTCGGAAATGGAAACCGGCCCACCAGGGGCAAAACGGTCATTTTGCACCGGGTTTGCCGGAACTGACTCGGAATGGTCCGGAAAGGTAAAGGAAGGTCGAGAACACTATAAAAAGTATTCTCGGGACATTACCAGTTTGATACCCAGAGCCGGTGTGATTCCCGGGGCATTCGGATGCTTAGGGACAAAATGGTCATCTTGACCGAAAAGTCTCAGAAAAGGCTCTAAGGGTAGTCTAGTTATTTTTCACCGAAGTGAGCTAACAAACATGGGTATTGACCTAGGTGTTGAGTATTTCCGCTACTCGGACGGGGTTGAGTATTTCCGCTACTCGGACGGGGTTGATGATTTGAGAGTATTTCCGCTACTCCAACGGTTCTGTGAGTATTTCCGCTACTCTAACGGTTCTGTGAGTATTTCCGCTACTCTAACGGGTCTGTGAGTATTTTCGCTACTCTAACGGTTCTGTGAGTATTTCTGCTACTCTAACGGTTTTATGAGTATTTCCGCTACTCCAACGGTTTTATGAGTAATTTTGCTACTCGGACCGTCTCGAGGAATAAACTGTCTCGAGAGAGGGATTGGAAAGGGGTCTTATTGTCTCCGAAGTGACGTGCCTGGATTGGAACCGTCTCGAGGAATAAACTGTCTCGAGAGAGGGATTGGAAAGGAGTCTTACCGACTCCGAAGAGACGTGCCTGGGTTTTGAGTGTTTCTGCCACTCTAACGGTATTGTGAGTGTTTCCGCCACTCTAACGGTTTTGTGAGTGTTTCCGCCACCCTAACGGTTTTGTGAGTGTTTCTGCCACTTTGACGGTTTTGTGAGTGTTTCCGCCACTCTGACGGTTTTGTGAGTGTTTCCGCCACTCTGACGGTTTTGTGAGTAGTTTTACTACTTGGACTGTCTCGAGGAATAAACTGTCTCGAGAGGGGGATTGGAATTGGAATAAGAAAGGATAATGCCCCTAAGGGCATTTTGGTCATTTTGCCTCTATTTGGGCCTGACAGGCCCGCGAAGCAATGGAAAGACGGAATTTGAACTAGAGGATTGGATTCGATTGGAATATGTCCATAATGACTTGAAAACAAGTCTGGACAGAGTGTAGACTGCCGAGCGGTCAAAAATGGGGTGCTTACACTTAGCTAAAAAGGGATTAATTTGCACTAAAACAAAATAGGCGTTCGAAGGGCATTCGAATGGTCCTCAAGGGTGTTCAAATGGTATACAGAAGCGTTCGAATGGTACGTCGAACGGTCTCATGTCAAATTCAAGTTTGAAGTGCATTCAAAAGATTCAGAGAGCAGGTTCTCCCATTCGAAGTGCGTTCGACGCAGCGTTCGAACGCCACGGGTCACTGTTTGAATGGTTTTGAGCTTAAATGGAATGATTTCGAATGCAATTTAATCATAGGTTTCAAGAGGTTGCTGTCAAGGTACAAGCTGTTGAAGTTGTGATACAAGCTGCGATACAAGCTGCTAAAGCACGCATAGCTGAAGCTTTAGAAGCCCATATCTTGCACACCAGAAAGGCTATTCAGGCTCACAATTTGCTGATTTTATATAACGTTTCAAGACCTACAACTTTGGTGAAGGGACCCAGCCCATCTGAGCACTCGGTGGTAACTGTCCGTACGACTGACAACGGAAATTATATATTGACTCACTTTTTAGCTGTGGATAAATTAGGAGGTAGTAGAATAGAGTTAGGAGTTTTATGTTTTTGAGGCAAATATTAGGGTTGACATTTTTCTAGGGTTTTAGGAGTAGTTTTAGGAGTAGATTAGAGTAGTTTTATTAAGAGTTTTCATTCAGTTTTCAATTCCTGTAATCAGATTATCCAGCCTTTCAATATATTTTCAATACAACTTTGCATATCTATGATTATGATGAGTAGCTAGATTTCATCTTGGAACCAATTGTAAAGATTAATTGGAGATATTTGATGAATGAAGGAGGTATGTTCTTCGTTCTAAAGTTAAATCTTCTAGTTTTTCTCTCTTCATCTTCTTCGTTCTAGAACTTTCGAAAACTTGGACGTTTGATTATGTTTGGGAACATTTATGCGTGAATTTATATTAAGTATATATGCTGCACGAATCGATGGTACTCGTCCTTGATTCTAACAACCCGATTTATTCTAGAAGTTGAAGTTTTGAAGACCTCTTGGTTTTATCGCTAAATCTTCTGAATCCGAGACTCGCGACGTAGTTGAAGGATTTGAGTTATTAAATTATCCCTTTCAGAATTTCAAGAGATGGAATTGATTAGATCGATTGATTCCAGGACTTTTTCTTTATTTCTTAGTTTAAATTAGATAACAAATCTTTTCTTAACCAAAAATCAGATATTTGTTTATTGGAGTGTTTTTCCTAAGATTTTTTATCCATGGTACGTTTTCCTATTTACGTAAACCATCTTCCTTGTGGGATCGACCTTGTACTTACGAGAAATTATTACTACATCGCGGTCGTGCGCTTGCGGTTAAGTATCACCCTTTTAGGGAGCGATCAAAATTTTGGCACCATTGCTAGGGAAGCTGCATTCTACGTTGGTGAGTGAGCCTTGGAGATTCTATTTTGGAGGAAGCACTTCACCATCATTCTTCAAACACGAGAGAACTCAATAGCTCGTTTGGGTAACTTCGTTCCATCTTTTATTTTTAAGCACTTATTTTTGTTTTTCTTTTGATTCAATTGGGTTTGTGCATCATTGTTGTGGGATTGGAAGGATAGGTTATTTTCATATACTTATTGGTTGGTCTTGCATATATCTTAATCATGGATTATCCTTGGAATTTTATTGCTACAAGTCATGATTCATACACGGCACAACCACAAGACTACTATCCACCTCCAAATTATTTGGAGTGGAGCTCTCAAGTTTCACCACATGCGTCTTATGAACAAACACCACAACAACCGTACTACCATGCACCACCTTCGTCTTCACTGTGTGCTTATGATTCATATACACCTTTTACTTCACCTTATACGTTTTATGAGACATATCCTTCATTATCTTATCAATCTTTTGTAGAGAATCAAGAGAACATACAGTCATCTTTCATGTCGTATCACACATGTATGTCCTCGGGGTTCAGAGATACTAATACAAAGGCACAAGCTGACACTCTTGCACAAATTCAACGGGAATTAGATGAGCTTACTCAACGATTGGCCCTATTATCACATAAGGCAATGGATCACGAGAAGGAAAAGCTTTCGGCTCAACTTCGAGATGATCCTACATATGAGATGTTCACGATTCCATATATGAGTAGTTATAACCAAGGTCTCTTCGTTATCACCCTTAAGACTGAACATGAAAAAGAGAATATCCATATTCCCGCGGTGTCTGATCTAAGGGAAAACATTCTTAGGGTGGATGATGATGATGATAAGGCTAAAGGAGAGGTATTTATTTGTCTTGAGGTGTCTAAACTAAAGGAAAGGATGCCTAAAGAAGAGGTGAAGGAGGAAGGAACAATGGAGAGTGAAGGAGAGGAACCCAAGAGAGAGGAGCCCAAGATTAAGGACTCCCAAGAAGAAAAGGTGACCGGGGAAAGAGTAATGGAGAGTGAGATATCATATACTCCTATTCAACATGAATTGAGCCTTAACATCCCTATCATGCAGGATTCTATTTTTATTCTTTATCCTTTACAACCTTGCATAAGTGTTTTGTATGATTTTGGGCTCAATAGTATTCGTACTTTTGCATATTTATTAATGTTGAACTCATTACTTATGGTGACTAGTAAGTGGCTCCATGCATTGAAACACCCTTGATGTGGTGTTAGATAGTTTTTTCTTGTATATTTTAGTAGTGTAGGAGTAGTTAGGTAGTTTTTTCTTTATTTTTATTTTATTTTTTATTTTTTTATTTGTAATTTTTTTTTGAATTCTTCCCTAGTTGGGGAGAGGGTGTGTCCTACCGAGTTTTTTCATCTCTTTTTCGTGCATTCATGTTTTTGTTTCTCTTTGTTTAATGCATTGAGGACATTGTATCATTCTAGTTGGGGGGAAGGGAGCCTATTAGTCTTTTTGTTTTTTTTTTTGTTCTTTTTGTTTATATAAAAAACATTTAATTAAAAAAAATTCAAAAATAGTTCGATTCTATCAAACCTTTTTATGCTTCATTAAGTAATTTTTAGGTTAAAGTGCATGATTAATCTACCTTTTGGCCACTTGGAAATCTTCGGTAAAGGTTTGATGTATCATATGGTTCAGTACTTTGGTTTGTATTTATCACACTTTTTCATATACTCTTTATGTTTATTGTTACAATTGGAAGTGTTGGGGATTTTCTTGAGGAACCATATCTATATTCATGTCAATGCGCTTATGATGTCGAGGATACTTTGAGTCGTGCATTTGACTAAGTTTGAGTTGATGATTGATTCACCTTAGATGTTGTGATGCATTGCAAGTTTTTGTCATTAAACTATTATAAGGGAGAGTTTACGTTGTTATGCACTAGTATGTTATATGATCTTTCTATGTTTCTCTCTTTTACATGCATATCCTTATAAAGTGGAGATTTTATACCTTTTGAGCTTTAGAGCCTATTTATCGCCTTTTGAGAGTGATTTACATTTACTCAAGGTTATTTTATTAATTTTCATTCATTGAATAGCTTCATTATATTTGATTTTGGTTTACATGTTGAGTATTAGTTGGAGTTATTGACATCTTATACACTCTTGAAGTTTTGATTTGATGTAGTTTTCGGATTATAAAAGTAGAGGCCATTTCATTCCATTGAGCTATTCATATTTATAGTTCTTTCTTGATATTCGTATACACATGAGCTTAGAAGTTTGTCAATGCTAAATTCCAGAGTTAGTGTATTGCTTATGTATTGGTGAAGTTAAAAATGTATGGAGTTGAAAAGTAAAGAAAAGAAAAGAAATGGATGAAAAGGAGTTGAAAAGAAAAGAAAAAATTTCAAATGAAAAAAGAAGTGAAGGAAGTTGAAAAGTTCAAGATTATTGTAAAGTTGAAAGTTTGGGAGTGAATATTCATTGATCATCAAGTGTAATGCGCATGCATATGTTGAAATCTATTACAGCTTTCTATCCTCTTTAATGGCTCTTCTTTCATTCACTATTCATATGGCCACAATATCCGGAATTACATGAATCTTTAATTCAATTGTGTATAGGTCATCAATGTCAATTCTCTAAAAGTGCTTAAATAGTAAATGTTCGTTCATAAAGTTATGCCAAGTCGATATACCTATAACTTATCGGTCTTTGCTGATTAGAATTGCTCTACTTGCATGTCTTGTATATTTACTCTTAAAATGAGCTTTCCATTAAGACACCTTGTGTGTTCATGTTCAAAGTTGAGTGTATGCCTTTTGAGACTTGGATCAAAGCATAAATGACATAATTGTATGAGTTATGAGACATTAGAGTTATATGCCATTGGTAGTACACTTCAATGTATTCTATTTCTTCGATGTGTTATGCCTTTACCTTGCGATAACTCATGATCTAGGTGGATTGAGACTTGACTTGAATGAGGTTAATACATGTTTCATGTTCTTTGATATCATATTGACATTACACTGATAGATGTTTATGGGTATTCATCATTGTAAACCCTCATGAGATACCACTTGTCCACTAGGGGTAATCTAGGGGTTTAAAAGCTTGGTGCATATGCTAAATGCACTCGTGACTCCTGCGAAAGTAGAGATAGGTTCTTAGTGTTAGTATTTTGCTAGGGACTAGGGAAAGCTTAGTTGGGGGGTGTGATTATACTCTAAAAGTGTAATCTACATGTCTTAATTAGCTAATTGTTAGTTTTATATTATGTTTAATTGTGTTAATTTTAATCCTAATTCGTACTAACTTACGTTTGTGTTTATTTTTAGAAATCTTAGCTAAAAAGGGATTAATTTGCGTTGAAATAGAATAGACGTTCGAAGGGCGTTTGAACAGTCCTCAAGGGCGTTCGAACGGGATACAGAAGCATTTGAACGGTACGTCGACCAGTCTCCTATCAAATTCAAGTTCGAAGTGCGTTAAAAAGATTCGGAGCGCAGGTTCTCCTGTTTGAAGTGCATTCGATGCAGCGTTTGAACGCCACAGGTCACCGTTCGAATGGTTTTGAGCTTAAATGGGATGATTTCAAATGCAATTTAATCATAAGTTTCAAGAGGTTGCTGTCAAGGTATAAGCTACTGAAACTGTGGTACAAACTGCTAAAGCACGCAAACCTAAAACTTTAAAAGCCCATATCTCACACACCAGAAAGGCAATTTAGGCCCACAATATGTCGATTTCATATAACTTTTTGAGATCTACAACTTTGGTGAAGGGACCCAGCCCATGTGAGTACTCAGTGGTAACGTTCCGTACGACTGACGACGAGATTTATATATTAACTCACTTTTTAGTTGTGGATAGATTAGGAGGTAGTTGAATAGAGTTAGTAGTTTTATGTTTTTGAGGCAAATATTAGGGTTGATGTTTTTCTAGGGTTTTAGGAGTAGTTTTAGGAGTAGATTAGAGTAATTTTATTCAGAGTTTTAATTCAGTTTTCAATTCTTGTAATAAGATTACTCACTCTTTCAATATATTTTCAATACAACTTTGCATATCTATGATTATGATGAGTAGCTAGATTTCATCTTGGAATCAATTGTAAAGATTAATTGGAGATCTTTGATGAATGAAGGAGGTATGTTCTTGGTTTTAAAGTTAAATCTTCTAGTTTTTCTCTCTTCATCTTCTTCATTCTAGAACTTTCGAAAACCTGGACGTTTGATTATGTTCGGTAACGTTTATGCATGAATTTATATTCAGTATATATGTTGTATGAATCGATGATACTCGTCATTGATTCTAATAACCCGATTTATTCTAGAAGTTAAAGTTTTGAAGACCTCTTGGTTTTATCACTAAATATTTCGAATCCGAGACTCACGACGTAGTCGAAGGATTTGAGTTATTAAATTATCCCCTTCAGAATTTTAAGAGACAAAATTGATTAGATCGATTGATTCCAGGACTTTTTCTTTATTTCTTAGTTTAAATTAGATAACAAATCTTTTCTCAACCAAAAATCAGATATTTGTTTATTGGAGTGTTTTTCCTAAGATTTTTGATCCACGGTACGTTTTCCTATTTACTTAAACCATTTTCCTTGTGGGATCGATCTCGTACTTACGAGAAATTATTACTACATCGCGGCCGTGCACTTGCGCGGTTAAGTATCACCCTTTTAGGGAGCGATCAAGGTCTCCGGTTTGACTAAAAGAAAGCTCCCGACACGGTGACCCTCCAATAGCCTAATCCTACACATGGACCGGGAAGTCCCTTGTTTCAAGCATGTAAGAAAGGGAGGGAAGAGGATGAGGGATTATAATAGAAGAAAATTAAAGTGGGCTTAGAGAGAGAAGAGAGAGGGGGAAGATGCGTAAACTTAAATAGAGATCCTACCTTGTGTCTTGTTTATTTTGCTTTGTTTTGCGTGCTTTGCTTTTCTTGCTTCGGTCCTTGCTTCGCTTCAGTCTTCAAGAACTTGTCTTCGATCTTCGGGAGTTTCGAAGTTGCAGCACTTCAAGTCGTCAATGGAGGCTTTGAGGCTAGTGTATAAGTGTATGAGAGTGTATATGAGTGTATAGGAGGCTAGGGTTTGGAAAACCTAAAGGAGACTAGGGTTTAGAGAGGTTATGAGCTCTGTATATTGAATAATAGGGTTTTCAGACTGAGTTTGCGGACCTCTTTCACGCTGGAAAAGGCTCTATATTTATAGAGAGAAGAATGACCTAGCGCCTATTGCAGTGGCGCCAGGCCAAAAATCCTTCCTAGTGGCTCCAGGCCAAATTTTGGCTTGGCACCACCAGCCACTCAGAAAAGTTTTAAGGTCGGCAAGCAACGTATCTTCAGAAGATTTAGGTGCCTGTACTAGTGACTGCCATGCAATTTTTAGCCTAGCTTCATTAGAAGTGACTCCGAAAGGTCCGGGACTGATTTGAAGGGGTCGAGAATGACCCAAAAGGCCGAAAAGGAACAAGAACCCTTAGAATAGGGTCCCAGGGGTAATGGACTCGAAAAATGACGTCAAGATTTGTCAGAAGGGTTGATCGGGTTATGAAGGGCAAAACGATCAATTGGGCCAGAAAGCTGCCGGGACGGACTCAGAATGTCTCGAAAGAAGACTCAAGATTTGGAAACATTATTTAGAATGTTCCCAAAGGTTACCGGTTTGATACCCAGAGCCAGTGTGATTGGAAAATGCGACTGGCCCACCAGGGGCAAAATGGTCATTTTGCACTGCGTTTGTTGGAATTGACTCAGAATGATCCGGAAAGAAAATGAAAGGTCAAAAATACTATAAAAAGCATTCTCGAGAGATTACTAGTTTGATACCCAGGGCATTCAGATGCCTAGAGACAAAATGGTCATCTTGATTGGAATGTCTCGGAATTGGCCCAAAATTTACTAAACGGCAACTAATCATGCCGAATTGTTTTTACGACAATCTTAGAAAGGTGGACTTACCGTTTCGAGGACTTAGATACTTTCTTGAGAAACGTGCCGAAAATAGCCTTAAGGGCAGCTTGGTCATTTTTCATCAAAGTGGGCCAGCGGGCACCGATGTTGACCTGGGTTTTGAGTGTTTCTGCCACTCTAACGGTGGTCCCGTGATACAGGGGTTTGTTGGCAATTCCGTATATCGACCTGTTTACGAGTACTTTTGCAATCATTCTTAAGACTACCTGATCTCGGGAAGCTGCTAAATGGACTTAACGCTTGAGGAATCAACTTTCTCGAAAGGGGTGCCAAAACGGACATTTCTGCATTGGCGGGCTAGCAGGTGTCAAAGGTGGACTGTTCTACCATCTAGAGAACTTGGGGGCTCGTCCCGGTGGACGTGTTTGAAGAGACTTACCTTTCTGAAGAGTTCACTCGAAAACGTGCTTGATTAGAGGTGTTACCACCTTGAGGAATTAACTTTCTCGAAAGGTGTGCCAAATTTAATTGGAATTAGAATTGGAATTGGAATTGGAAAGGGGACTTACCATCTTCGGAAAGACGTGCCTGTTGGAATTGGACCGAACATTACCCCCAAGGGCATTTTGGTCATTTTGCCTCTATTTGGGCCTCGTGGGCCCGTGAAGTGGTTTGATTGACGGGATTGTTGGGCGGAGGCCTGGAGGGCCAAGTCCAGCATCCTGCCGCATGCGTGCAGTCGAGACGTGGCGCTGGCTGCTGTGAAAGTATAAGGAAATAAAGTTGCGCCTTGACTAATAGCAATTGCTTTTGGTGCAGTGGTAAGCGCTTGATCTTGAAAAATGGTATCAGAGCAGGTCATGGGTTCGACTCCCCTGGATGGCAGGCTGCTTGCGAGCAGGTGCTGGGGGGGGGGGGATTGTTGGGCGGAGGCCTGGAGGGCCAAGTCCAGCATCCTGCCGCATGCGTGCAGTCGAGACGTGGCGCTGGCTGCTGTGAAGGTATAAGGAAATAAAGTTGCGCCTTGACTAACAGCAATTGCTTTTGGTGCAGTGGTAAGCGCTTGATCCTGAAAACATATTGTTAGCCTCAAGTTTTCATTAATTAATTTTGATGATAACAAATATAAATGTTTTAATGATTAAAATTTGGTTAATCTCAAGATTTCATAATAAAATAAGTTTGATGCATGAGTTAAGATTTTTAAAGATTTTTTATTTTAAAAGTTTAAATATATTGTGCATTTCAATGATATATCACTTAATTTTTATTTATGTTTTAAAGGTTAATTATCTAATATTTTTTGAAATTATTATTAGTCTTGGACTTAAAAGGAATGCATAGCATGAAGAAGAAGACTAATTTAAAGATAATGATAAGAAAGCTCATTGGAGATAGTTTCAATATTATATACATAACTTTTGATCCAACCGTTGGATTGATCTGATTTTTGTGGCATTGGAAATAAGACTCAAATTCCTATAAACGGTATTTTATGAGGATTTCATGAATAGAATGTCTTATGGGACAAAACTGAGCTGGAATGTAACACATTGGAGTAGAAGTTCAAAATATGACAACTGGGAGATAGCTCGAGTAATTTTATCATTACTTTTGATCTAACCGTTGTATATCTATGATTCTTATTGATCTGAAAAGATTACTTCCAAGGCTACAACTTTTATCTTATAGCCATGTTCAAATTCAAACGTCATGAGGAAGAAAATCGAGGTGGAAGTTAAGACAATTTTGCAGAAATTCAAATATGCCAACTGGGAGACAACTTGAGTATTTTGATGATAACTTCTGATCTGACCATTGGATAGACATCATTCTTTCAGGTTTGAAAAGATGACTTCTATCACTACAACTTTTATCTTATAGATATTTTTAAATTCAAACGTTATAAGGGAGAAAATTGAGCTGGAAGTGAAGACAAATCTGCAGAAATTCAAATATGCCAACTGGGAGACAGCTTGAGTATTTTGATGATAACTTTTGATCTAGCCGTTAGATCGACATGATTCTTGAGGTTTTGAAAAGAGGACGTCCATATCTACAACTTGTCTCTAATAGACATTTTCAAATTCGAATGTTATCAAGGAGAAAATCGAAGAGGAACAGAAGCAATCATATCTGAAATTCAAATCCTGACTGGCAGCAACTTTGTTCAAACGGGAAGAAATGTGTTCAAACCTCTCCAACGACTAGAAGTTGATTTTAAGCTACAAATAATCCACTACTCTTTCTCTATAAATAGAGATACACAAGAGAAGCAATGACACATAAGAGATTACAAAGATTGAGCATACAAAGTGATATTCATCAAGATCTTCAAGTTTTGAGCTTTACTTCTTCATTCCATCTCATCTTTGAGCTTCATTCTTTTATTCAACTTTTGAGAGTTTTGTATCTATTGTTGTAAGATTCAACTCCCCTATATCATTTGTAAAAGGGTTGCTAAACCCTTGTGATTTATTTCTTGAGTGATTGGGAGGAACACTTGGAAAAAAAGATCCTCTTGGTGCTTTGTTTTAGAGAGCAAAACAAAGAGTTATTTTTTGAGTGTTTTTGGAACAAAACACTTGGTGTAAAGGTTTGCTAGCAACCGGACAAGCTAGTGGTGTAAAGCTATTTGAAGAATAGTGGATTTGCCCAAGGAAGGAGCCTTGGAGGTGGACGTAGGATTGGCATAAGAGGAGCCAACCGAACCACTTTAAATCGTTGTGTTTGATCTCTTCTCTTTTCTCTTTTTTTTTTTTATCTTGCTTAATATCTTTCTTACATATAATCTTGATATACTTGAGACACACACACACTTGAATCATTTGTACTAATCTCACATTGATCATATCTTAGCTTGTCTTATTCATTACTTAACTAGATAATGTTTTATATCTTTTCTATTGCATCTCACCTCTTGAAAATTAAGTGTATTGGATTATTCTAAATTTTAATTTTTAATTATAAACCCAATTCACCCCCCCCTCTTGGGTTGCCACCTGGTTTAACAGGGATTAGACTTGGAAAGTTGATTTAGATTGGAATACGTCCATATTGACTTGAGTACAAGTCTGGATGGACTGGAGACTACCGAGCGGTCAAAAATGGGGTGCTTATAGGGAGGTTACCGTTTTGATACCTAAAGCAAGTGTGGTTCCGGGAGGCGATTAGATGCCTAAGGGCAAAATGGTTATTTTGACCAGATGGTCTTGGAATTGATCTGGAACCGACTGGAAGCATTTTAACATGCTAGATTGTCTTTGGGAAAATCTTGAAAAGGTGGAATTACTGCTCTGAGGACTTGGATACTTTCTCAAAAAGCATATCGAAAGGGCTCAAGAGGTAGTTTGGTCATTTTTCATCAGAGTGGGCCAGCAGGCACTGGTATTGACTTAGGTTTTGAGTGTTTCCGTCACTCTAACAGTGTGTTATGAGTTGGTTTCCAAAGGTATCCCGTCCTTCGATAAACGTGCCACGACCAAGAGGCTTGTTTGGTCCAGTGACATAGGGTTTTTGTTGGCAACTCCCAATGTTGACCTGTTTGCGAGTTGTAAGCACCCCATTTTTGACCGCTCGGCAGTCTACACTCTGTCCAGACTTGTTTTCAAGTCATTATGGACATATTCCAATTGAATCCAATCCTCTAGTCCAAATTTCGTCTTTCCATCGCTTCTCGGGCCTGTCAGGCCCAAATAGAGGCAAAATGACCAAAATGCCCTTAGGGGCATTATCCTTTCTTAATCCAATTCCAATCCCCCTCTCAAGACAGTTTATTCCTCGAGACGGTCCGAGTAGTAAAACTACTCACAAAACCGTTAGAGTGGCGGAAACACTCACAAAACCGTCAGAGTGGCGGAAACACTCACACCGTTAGAGTGGCGGAAACACTCAAAAGCCAGGCACGTCTCTTCGGAGTCGGTAAGACCCCTTTCCAATCCCTCTCTCGAGACAGTTTATTCCTCGAGACGGTTCCAATCTAGGCACGTCTCTTCGGAGTCAGTAAGACCCCTTTCCAATCCCTCTCTCGAGACAGTTTATTCCTCGAGACGGTCCGAGTAGCAAAACTACTCACAGAACCGTTAGAGTAGCGGAAGTACTCACAGAACCGTTAGAGTAGCGGAAATACTCACAGAACCGTTAGAGTAGCAGAAGTACTCACAGAACCGTTAGAGTAGCGGAAATACTCAACCCCGTCCGAGTAGCGGAAATACTCAACCCCGTCCGAGTGGCAGAAACACTCAAAACCTAGGTCTATACCCATGTTTGTTAGCTCACTTCGGTGAAAAATGACCAAATTACCCTTTGGATCTTTTCCAGTTAAGATGACCATTTTTGCCCCTAGGCATCCGAACACCCTAGAAACCACACCGGCTCTGGGTATCAAACCGGTAATGTCCCGAGAATACTTTTTATAGTGTTCTCGACCTTCCTTTACCTTTCCGGACCATTCCGAGTCAGTTCCGGCCAACCCAGTACAAAATGACCGTTTTGCCCCTAGAGGGCCGGTCTCCTTCTTCAACCACACCGGCTCTGGGTATCAAACCGGTAATGTCCCGAGAATACTTTTTATAGTGCTCTCGACCTTCCTTTACCTTTCCGGACCATTCCGAGTCAGTTCCGGCAAACCCAGTGTAAAATGACCATTTTGCCCCTGGTGGGCCGGTTTCCATTTCCGACCACGCCGGCCCTGGGAATCAAACCGGCAACCTCTGGGAACATTCTAAATAATGTTTCCAGATCCCAAGTCTTCTTCCAGGGCAATTTGAGTCTGTCCCGGCAGTTTTTCGGTCCGATTGACCATTTTGCCCCTAAAGGCTCGGTCAACCTTTCCGACACATCCAATCCTCACTTTTCAAGTCAAATACCTCCAGGACACTATTTTAAGTGTCCTGCTCCTTTCCGGCCTTCCGGGCCACTCCCGGTTCCTTCAAATCATTCCCGGACTTTCCGGAGTCAATTCTAGTGAAGCCAGGCTAAAGTTTACATGGTAGTCACTAGTACAGGCGCTCAAATCTAGTCAAAGATACGTTGCTTGCCGACCTTAATTGTTTCCTAAATGGCTGGCGCCACTCCTAGTGGCGCCAATATAAATTTTGCCCTAGCGCCATTGCAACAGGCGCCAGGCTTGTCCAACTTCTATAAATACAGAGCCTCGATCAACGTGAAAGGGGTCTACAAACTGAACCTAGAAATCACACAATTCGATATACAGAGCTCGAGCACCTCCAAAAACCCTAGTTTCCTTAAATTCTCCAAACCCTAGCCACCCTACACTAAACCCTACCCACTATACACAAAACCCTAGCCTCCCATACACTCATACACTTCCCCATACATTCATACAATAGCATTCAACCACTTTCTGAAGACTTGAAGAGCAACCATTCAAAGCTTGAAGACAATCCTTGAAGACTGAAGGGTGAAGATCAAGACCGAAGACCGAAGACCGAAGACTGCACGGCGCGCAAAATAAATAAGAAACAAGGTAGGCTCCCTATTTAATTTTCTGCACTTTCCCCCTCTCTCTTCTCTCTCCAACCCACTTGGGTTTTCTCTATTTTAATCCCCCATCTCTTTTCCCCCCTTTCTTTGCATGCTTGAAACAAGGGGATTCCCGGTCCATGTGTAGGATTGGACTATGGGAGAGTCACCGTGTCGGGGACTTTCTTCTAGTCTAACCAAAGACCACGTGGGTCCGGCCCCCTTGATTATGTGGTGAAGCCTTAACCTTGTATGTTCACGACCCCAAATTGCATTGTGCATATCATAGTCTTGCATCTTCCAAAATTCGTTTTCAAAAAGTTGTTTTCAAAAATCGTTTTCGAACTTGTTTTCAAAATTGCATCAAAAGCTCTTTCTCAAAAACATGTTTTCAAAATCACAATCCTAGGGTGATTCTAGCCTTTCCATGACTAGGGTTGCTTTAGGAAAGTGTTATATTAAAAGTGGCCTTTTGGTCTATATTTTCAAATCTTGTTTTCAAAACCACTTTCTTAAAGTGGTTCTAGCCTTCTTATGGTTAGAATTGCTTTAGGAAAGTGAGATGTTTTTACACCTTCTAAAAACTCTTTCTTCAAAAATCTCTTCCTAAAAATCTCTTTTTCAACATACTTTCCTGAAACTCTCCTCTTCAAAATTGATTTCAAAAACTCCCTTTCAAAATCGCTTTTTCAAAACTCTCTTTTTCAACTCCTTTCCAAAACTTTCTTTCCTCAAAGTTCACTTTCTAAAAACACTCCCTAAAAATCTTTCTAAAAAGTCTCCTCCCGGAATCTTCCTTCTAGAAATTCCCCTATAGAATTTTCTTTCTAAACTCTACGATTCCAAAAACATGCTTTCCAAAAAACTCCTCCCTAGGATTCCCTTCTAGAAAACCTTCGTTTCCAAAAATGCGTTTTCCAAAGAAAACTCTTTCCTTAGAGCCCAAGCCAAACCCTAGAACCCACAATTAGGAAACCCTAGTTTTCTTTCCAAAAACATGATTTTCAAACTTTGCCCCAAACCTAGGTCTCCAAAATCTTTTGTTTTCTATATCAAAATTATACATGTTTTCAAAACCTATTTTCTACGTCAAAACTACAATTTTCCAAACCTAGGGTTTCTAGAATCTCCTTTCCGAATCCTAGCCAAATCCTATCTTCCCTTTAGGAAACCAAATCAAATCTCCCCGTTTAGGAAACTAGATCCCATCCTCCGTTTTTGGAAACAAAATCAAATCTTTTCTTTTAGAAACCAAATCCAATCCCTTCCAAATCCAAACCTTTCCTAATTCAATTCCTTCCTAAACCATAAGTTTCCTAAACCTAAACTTAAAACCTTTCCTTAAGTTTCAAAATCCAACTCTTTCCTAATTCGAATCCTTCCTAAACTTCCACTTTCTTAAATCTTAAGTTTCTAAAAACTTGAACATATAAATCTTTCCTAAACTTTAAAACTCAACTTTCAAATCTTTCTTAATTCAACCCTTTCCTAATTCTACCCTTTTCCAAAATCTTTTTCAAATCTAAGTTTTCAAATCTTTCCTAAACTCAAGCCTTTCCTAATTTCAAGATTTTCTAAAACTCTAAAACTTTCTAAATCCTAAACTTTCTAAATTTCAAATCTTTCTAAAATTCTAAGCTTCCTAAATTCAAAACTTTCTAAATTTGAAACTTTCTTAAGTTGAATCTTTCTAAACCTAAAACTTTCTAAATTCTAAACTCTCTTAAACTTCAAATCTTTTCAAATCTAAGACTTTTCTAAACTCAAAACTTTCTTAATTTAAGACTTTCTTAAGTTGAAACTTTCTTAATTCAAACACTTCCTAAGTTGAAAACTTTCCTTTTTCGAACCTTCCCTAAAACGAAATTTTCTTATTTTCAAAATTTCCTTGTTTTCAAAACTTTCCAAATTCAAAACTTCCCTTTTTCAAACATTCCAAAATTCAAAACTTTCTTAATTTGACACTTTCCAAATTCTAAACCTTTCTCAAACTAAACTTTTCTTAATTCAAAACATTTCTATATTCAATACTTTCCTATTTCAAAACTTTCTAAATTTCAAACTTTCCAATTTTCAAAACTTTCCAATTTCCAAACTTTCTTAAATTCCAAACTTTCCAAAAATGAAACTTTCCTAATTTCAAAACTTTCCTAAAATGAAAACTTTCCTAATTTCGAAACCTTCCAAAAATGACACTTTCCTAAATCGAGCATTTCTTAATTCAAACATTTCCTAAATCCAACCTTTCCTAATCTCCTAAACCTTCCAAGTCGAGTCAAGCTTTTCCTAAGTCTAGGTTTCCTAAACCTCCATCTTTCCAAAACCAATTCTTTCCAAAATCTATCTTTTCAGATCAAAGTTCAATCTTTTCAATTTCAAATTTTAATCTCTTCTTCTAATCTCAAATCAAATCCAGTTTTCAATTCAATCTCTTTCTTTCAATTCAATCTCTCTCTTCAAATCAATCTATTTTCAATCGGACTCTTGTCCGAACTACGACTGACCTAATTCCCCCAAAGGAATACGTAGGCAACCTTCATAGGTGCGGTCACAATACTTTTCAAACTTTCAATTCCACCCTCATGGGTGCGGTTTCCAAAATTTTTCAAAACTCAAATCTATTTTCAAAATTCCAGTTTCAAATTTCTATTTCCAAATTTCTATTTCCAAATTTTCAAACTTTCCAATTTCAATTCCATCTCTTCAAATCTATTTTCAAATTAAATCAATCTCTTTCCAAATTTATTTTTCAATTCTCTTAATTTGCACTTGCATATCATGCATCATATTTTTCAAACATTATTTTTCTAAAGTGAATAGGGTTGAACATTTGTTAATTAAAGACTCTCATAGGTGAATCTAGGGTAGATTGACATGTAGGTACCGAAAGGGCGGGGTAGGGTGATAGCTTAGTGCGTCTTCCCTACACATAACCAACCTCCGAACCTAGAATCACTGATTTCAAAGACCAAAAGGAGTTATTTTTCAAAAAAGGGCTAAATATTTTCCAAAGGTTGCCAAACAACCTGTTTTTCTTAAAAACCCTCTCTTGAGGTGATATTTTCAAAACCTTTTTCTAAAAACCCTAAGTGTAGTCTTTAGATTATTCTTAGTTTTTAGGTGACCTAACTCACCTTAATCAAGTTAGGTGGCGACTCCGAATCTTTTTCAAAAGCCCTTTATTCAAACCAATTTTTCAATTCAAACCTAGTCGCATTCATTCTTTTAGGAGGGTGAGTTCTAACAAGAGAGTACAGCATTTTTCCCGCTTGGGTGAGTATTCCTCGAGCGCGAAAAATCTGGGCGCGACAGCTGGCGACTCCGCTGGGGATACTTAGAGGGTTAGGCCATTAGTCATGTCTCTTTACCCTTCACCCATGTAGAGTCTTCAATTAACTTGGTTCAATCCTATTCACTTTAAATTTTCCAAACTAAATTTTCAAAATTGTTTTCAAAAAAAAAAAAAAACATGCTTTTATTCATATTATCTTGTATCATGTGTGTCATTCACATACTAACACTTGCATCTTTGTTTTGTAGGTACGCATTTTGTTTAACTTTTATTAATTGCTTTACATGGATGTGATGTACAGGATGAATGGGAGTTGTTGAGCCCTTTCCTCCACTTTTAAAAAATCACACACACACTGCATGTGCACTTGCATTCTGCATACTTGCATACCCTGATATGTCCTTTCTAGTTAGAAAGGGGGAACGGTATATTGGTTGTAGGCAAGATGTTGTGTCAGTTTCTTCGCCTACGGCCTCTTGATGGTTCCCCCGCTCGGATCACCAACCGATCATGGCACCACCTCGGGGAGTTGGCCTAGGTTTGAAGATCTGGGGACCGAACCTTTTTAGGACGCATTAGTCAACCCTCAACCTCATACTCATATAGACACCATGCATACCCGAACCTCTGCCGGATTTAGGACACGAGCACCGTTTTCAAAATCACGGAGGAAAGGGCGACTGCTCTTACTTTCATTTATACCTGCTGTTATAATGCTTGTATTTATACTGTTATAATGCCTGTCTAACTGTTCATGTATGCATGTTTACTTCAGCTTGTACTTTCTCTCCTTATACTTTTTGCATATTCATGTTCATGCATTCAATATCCCATGTCCAGACAAGAGTTCCAAGTAACTCAAGTCACTGCATTCTCATGCATATGATCAACCCATTGAGAGTGACACCAACGTCACTCTCCCTTGCATTAAACCTACCCAAACCCTAAGGGTTCCTGAGTAACCCTAAGGACTCATGCCATGCATCTCAATTCATTCCATAAAGAGGGGCCCCAATCCCTCTGTGCTTACGAAGATAGGGTTGCCAAGAAGACAAGGGGTAATCAATCAACAAGGTCTCTCAGCGACCTTCTTAACATCAAATCCAAGGAAGGCGAACCCGAAGACTCAAGAGTAGTTTAGGGTTTCCCTTTGTAAAAGTAGATAGGCGGAAGTCCAAAGGAAAATGTTCCCCTTCCCCCTATTAAAATGTACTTCAATTCTTTTGTATTTCAAACCCAAAATTTAATGTACTTTTTTATTATAAATGAATGCATGAATGGCTGAAGATTCTCACCTAACGGTAAAGTGTCTGCATACAGGGGCAAACCCCCTATCTCCAAAAGTGAGCCAATACATCATGTTTAGTCTCCCTCTCAAGCAGGGGCAACCCTAGGACATGCATTGCATAAAGTTCTCTAAAAGCCAAAAACTAACTTGTGACTTGTGTTTTTGTCTTTTCCTTTTTTTCTTTCTATTTACAGAAGTCACCTTGCACTGAATCAACATTGCTCCCAAGAAAGTGCAACATCCACCTAGGGATCCTATTATCACTCGGCACAAAGCATCACTGATGGCTGCTAACCCTGAAGAATCCTCTCAAGTCTCTCGAGAGGAAGTTAATGAAATGAGGGCTAAGATGGATGAGATGCTCAAACTCATTCAAACTCTGGCCATGAAGGATGCTACCGCTGTCCCGTCATCATCAACGACTTCATCTAAAGACCTTGAACCCGCTAATCCGAGGATCCTGCTTCAGTCTGACAATGCTGGGAAAACCAAAGAAGATGCCAAAAGGGTCAATATTGAAGAAGAGGAGACCATAGTGCTTTCACCTGTTACGAAGAAGGCCCCTCTAGACCCTCTCAGTCTGAAAATCCAAGGGTTGGAGGATTCGTTGCGAAGTCTCCACGGCCATGATGCTTACAGATTCACCTCCTATGATGAGCTATGTTTCTTCCCTGACCACCCGAGGCCTGCTAAGTTTAAAATGCCTGACTTTCAGAAGTACGACGGTATCGGTAACCCTGTTGCTCATCTTCGTCTATATGCTGGAGCACTAAGTGGACATGGCCACGACCTGAAGCTCCTTATGCAGTTATTCCAACACAGCCTCACCGGGTCAGCTCTACAATGGTTCGCTCGTATGGACTTAAGGAAGATCACAACCTGGATGGAGTTAGTCAATGCATTCAAAGCCCAATACCGTCACAACATCGATCTTACTTCCGATTGCTGGTCCTTGACGACGATGAGCAAGGGTGAGAAGGAGAGTTTTAAAGCATATGCCCTAAGATGGAGGGAGGCCGCTGCACAAGTCAATCCCCCGTTGGAGGACAAGGAGTATGTACAACTATTTATACATACTTTTCAAGGCATATTCTATGAGAAACTCTGCACAACCGTGGGAAAAAGCTTCTCCGACCTCATCATGCAAGGGGAAATGATAGAAAACGGCCTCAAGACAGGAAGAATCACAGATCCCTATGCCAAGACCGGAGAAAATACTGCCAACATAGCCAAGAAGGTGGCTACTACAAGGGGTACGATCAGGAAAGAAAATGAAGTGTCTGCTATTCTGCCTAGCCAACCACCTCAATACCGACCTCCACTCCAATCACCCCAAGTCCTGCCCTTGCCCACCTTGACCATGCCTGCTCCAACCCCTAACTACGGTCCCGCTGGGGCACGACCCAACTTTAATAGATCTGCTCGACGCATCCGTACCTTTGACGCCTTAGCATGCACCCAAACTGAGGCCTACCATAGCCTCCTAAAGAATAACATCCTGAAACTCGTACCTGCTCGCCCGTTGCTAAGCCCTCTACCTCCAACTTTTAATGTTGCCCTTACATGTAAGTATCATTCAGGTGGCCAGGGGCATGACACCGAAAGCTGCTTTGCTCTCAAGCACAAGATCCAAGACCTGATCGACAATAAGACCATCGATCTACAGTCGGTAAAACCTGCTCCCACTCCCAATGTGACTGCTAACCCTCTACCAGATCACACCGTCAATATGATACTAGTAGAAATGGAGGGCGAGGGAGTGTTTGACGAGCCTGAGGCCGAGGAATATGAGGACGATTGGGAGACTGAGGAAGAAGATGACTGGGAAGAGGATCTCCCATTATGCCCAATCTATCTCCATAACCCTGATGAAGTGCCAGATGCTTCCGACTGGCCCATTGAGAAGCCGATGTTCCTGGAAGATGAGACTACTGAAAACATGGTTGCTGATGGGTGGGGTGATGAATTTCTACACCCAAAGTATGCCACAGCTGAAGGTCACTTGCCGGAAAACCCTTGGCCCGTAACTGAGTACAACTATGAAGCCATGGGTTGGGGACTAGAAGAGTCAAGAAAACGAGCAGAGCCATTCGAATTGGAAGGGAGTGAATTAGTCACCTTGTTTACAGAAGAACCCGCTGCACAAAACAAGAGGGAGGCTGACAACCGCACCAACAGTGTCAACACCTGTGGAGCTTTAGGGGAAGCCTTTGCTTATCTCGCCTTGGCAGAGGATCCGGGTCGCGAATGGAGTATCGAAGACATGGGGATTGTCCCAAGGCCGTACTAAAATGGATTCCTTGCACAAGCATACAAGAGAGGGGTGGTTTCACCCACTTTCTTTCTATCCCTTTTACTTCTTGTCTTTAAATTAATGTTTACATTTTCTTATTGCTTAAGAACCTTATGCTTTTCGTAAAAATAATAATAATAATCAAATGACAGTCTTTTATTCCATTACTTGTCCTCCCTAGGAATAGTAACTACTTTCTACGCAAGGGGCATGGTTTGTCTCATGGAATGATCCAACTTGAAGAGATGATAGCATGAGTTAACCACTTACCAAATGAGCAGCCTTCCACTGAGAGAGAGGATAAGGATGAGTGAGGATACTACCCAAAGGCAGCACTTGTAGGACTCTGAGGCTAAGCGATGTGTGGCCAGTTTATCAAAATGAAGAGGAGCCATCTTTCATTCCCCCACATATAAAGAATAAATAACTGAATAAATAACTAAATGTGCTCATCTTCCCCTTTGCTTAACCCCTAGTGCCTCGTGGAAAGCAAAAATTTTCTTTGTTAACCTTGATCCAAGACAGTCCTCCCCACACTGGGGCAGACAATAGTTGAGAACTCTAGGAGTGGTGTCCACCTCTATCATGTTAGGATAGTGTTGAAAAACTCTATGGATCAAGCAATTTAATCCAAAGTGAAGAGAGGCCCTCATTTCATTTCCCATACAGTCAAAAGCAACCCCTTGCCAAACCCGTTGAGCCACTTATCCTTTCTTGACAAAACCCCAACCTAGGGATCACCGCCCACACTGGGTATATTTAACTACCAAGGAAAAGGTTTAAGGGAAAAGGGTTAAATAATTGTTTTGTTTCATAAAAGAAAAGAAAAGAAATAGAAAGGAAAAGCAAAAGAAAGGAGTTGCCAAGGGGCAAGAGGTAAAAAAAAAAAGGCCTAAAGAAAATCGTGATTAAGTTAACTTCAAGGGCACAGGAAAGAAAGTCATGTTTATCTCAAGAAGTACATGGAAAGGGTGAAAGAACAAGGTCATTGTCACACTTAGAAGTATATGATCAAAGGCAAGAAGGAAATTTAAAGGTGATCCTAGGTTACAAGGAAACCCAGTAGAAACAATAGGTTTGAGCCTTTACCCTTTCTTGCAAAACCCTGAAACCATGGCCTACATTACAACCCTATTAAAGTCCCTTCTGATTGAAAATAGATTGCTTGATCTGAATGAGTTAGGTCCGCTGCCAAAGCTAAAAACAAAAAAAATGGATGCTAATCCTACTGAAAAACGGTTAAGGACAGTTTGGATCTAAACCCTGCTGAAAACAACATTGAATTTGAGCCTACATATCCCGTTGTTTCTAAAACCCCATAACCTAGCCTACATTACGGTCCTAAACAAAGTCTTCTCGGATTGAAATGACCGGCCACTTATCGCTCTGCCAAAGGTCAGGTAAGCTGTTGCTAAAACTCTGAGAGTCGAGGGTCTCAGCCCAGTAACCCCATACACTAACCTTAAGATAGAAAGTGGAAGGCGGTCAAGAGGTTGAGAAAGGTTCGAAGTGCTATCATCCAATCAAGATAGGGTAAAGCCAAAGGAGAGACTAAATCCCTAAGAGGAGGGAGTTACCATTCCCAAGGCTACAAGTCTAACAGCACCCTGTGTCATTCTATTAACATATTTCTAACCTGTGCATATGTTTAAAAATAAAAAAAATAAAAAAAAAATCAGCATAAGCTTTGCACATATAGGATATAACTCCCTGTCGGAATAGAAGTCATCAGCATCAACTCATGTAATAAATATCACATGCCTCTGATCATATATATCTGTACCATAAACATCCATCCTTATACAAAGCTATGCAAAATGAAATTGTCTAACATCAGTACATCTCAAGGACAAGGGGCAAAAGAAGATCAAAGTCTCATGCATCACAGATCAAAATCAATATCATCTAGATCAAAATCCCCGAAACCCGGCATCGGAGGAGGAGGATAACTACTCGAAGCACCACCATCCTACAGGGAAGACAGGGCCGAAATCAGCTGCATACAAAAGGAACTAAGCAACAGCAGAGCAATAAGGAGCAAAGAGAGAATAACTTACCCCCCCACCACCCATCTGAGATAACCGAGCCGTCAGAGAAGCTACCTCGGCCTAGTACTGGTCCCTCTCCATCTGATACCAATCTCTCTGGTCTCTCACAGCAGTAAACTCGGCCTGGGGCACATATCCTCCAGCACGGCGCCACAAGTCAACCACCTCCTGGCCAACAGCGTACCCGCCGACTACTACCTCAAACCGGGTGAAGGCACCAACCGAATGGGCTCCAAAGTGAGCAGCGTAATCCGTACCCGGAGGAAGCAAGAACTCGGCACCTGGCTGGCGCTCCTGGTAGGGGATGGGCACTCCAGCCACCAGGGCTCCAAACATATACTCTGGCGGAGCCCCTGCTAATCGAAACTCATCGTGAAACTGCCACCAATACCGCTCTCCAAGATAGGACTCCCAGGTGTCATCGCTGAGAAAAACAGCTCTCGATAAGGACAACGGAACAAGGTACCGGACTGTCTCATAATGGACTGATCCAATGAAGGGCCGCCAGGTCACATCCCTCGCCTCAATCAACTCACGGTTAGCCCGAAGTGTCACAAAGTCAGTAATCTCCAATCGCTGGGCTACCCGATCATGAGCCCACCTCAAAGCGCGAGGATAGAGATCATCCTCAACAACTGCGGGGCGACGCACTGGCAGGTACTCGTAACTCCACCAGACAAGGAAGGGCCAAAAGCTAGTCATGTTGCCCCAACGAGAAGAAGTCCGAACCCGCAGCGATCGAAGAAAGCAGCCAAAAGAAAAGGACCCCAGTCCAACTCGGACAAAGCTCCCAGATCGGCTACTATACTCACCAGACGGCACGGCACGAGTGACTTGTTGTTGTTGCAGAAGCAGCTAAAGATTATGTACAACACAAGTCGCCGTCTCATGATGTCCCGCCAGCCAGGAGATGGCTCGGTAGCAAAAGTACGCTCACCCTGACTAATCCAAGAGACTGGGAATGCAGAACGCTCAGGCTGGGGCAAGTCCAACAGCAAACAGGCCTCGTCCCTGCTGACTGGGTGTAGGGTGATCCACCGGCTGACAAAAGAGAGTCCTGTAATAATCGCCCAATCTAAAGGAGTAGGGCCTAACTCGAAGCCGACGAAATGGAAGGTCCCAGTCTCCTCGAACCACTGCTCAACCAATGCCAGTACCAAGTGTCGGTTCAGGCGGTTAGCCTGTAATCCCATAAAGGCGCCGAACTCGATCTCTGCCAAGAAGGCGCGGTATGATGGGGCAGCCTGCTGCATGGTCACAAAGACCTGATGAACAGCCCCTCGAAAAGCTGTATGTACCCGCGGAGGTGGCAAATGCTGTCTAGAATATACACTAGGGTGGTAGGCCAGATCCCCGAGAGGTGGGACATCTGGTATCTGCAAATCAAGTCGGCATCTGTCTGCCTATGCCTGGAAGAAGCTCTCCCATAGCCGGTCACCTGGTCCCCAAGGCCCGATACCTCCTCCTCGGCGTCAACCTCCTCAGCGAAAGCCTGCTCAACCGGAGGAAAAGGGTCGACAGGTAGTCTACTCCCCTGCCCGCTCTGGTTGGATGAGGATCGTCCGATGGATCGTCGACTACCTCGGGATCGACTAGAACCGCCAGCAGAATCGGTCCGGGCCGCCTTCCCCGAATGGCGTCTCCTCTCAGAACCATCATCACCTGCGTCTGCCATCCTGAAAAAGGTAAGCCAAGGTAAGTGATATAAATATACCATCCATGCAGTTTAAATAACAATAAAATAAAACAAACAAATAACACAAAACAAATAAAAGATTTTAAATAACAAATCAAAAACAAAATTTTCACACATCTTGATTTTCCAACTCCAAATCACGTCTCAAGGGTTCTCTGCCTTTTCCCTTCAAAAAGATTTTATTCCTAAAATTTTAACCAACCCTTTTCATAATTTCTAAAAATTTTGGCAGAATCCCGTTTAAAAGTGGCCCCTAAAACGCCCATGACATCAACACAAAACACGAAATATGCACCTTCCAACGCCACAATCACATAACAATGGCACCCGTGTACAATTTCCAATTTTTCAAAATTTTCAAAACACATGTTTATTTTTTAAATAAATCAATGGTTTTCAAAAGGCTTCCAAAATTTTTCAAAATCACCTCAAATGTTTTCAAAATATTCCTACATTTTTCCAAATTTCAAACTTTAACAATTTCATCAATTTCTTGAATTTTCTAATTTTTCCTAATTTTCTAAATATTTTTCTATTTTTCAAAAAATCAAAAATTCACCGAGTTTTCAAAAAATCACGAAACTTCATACGGTTGTCAAACACATTTTTCTAAGTCACATTGCACAAAAACATGGCCAGAAAACCCATTACCCATGCCTGTAGGAACAAATTTCCCATTCCTGCAAAAAACCCCCTTTGCACATTCACATATAATCACTCAAATTCAATCAAACAACCATCAAAATGCAAAAACAACATCATCAAAGTGTTCAAAGCATATCAAAACATCAATTTTCACTATTCACATGATTCAAACGAAGTTCTACACATCAAAATCAACAAAATTTGAAAACTCACCTTTTGGAAGTTCTCCGGCGAAATCTTCACTTTCGGCGACTTTTCCGGCGACGTGGACTCCCTCCGGCAATCACCCGTGGTCCCCAAGGAATGCTTCTTCAAAGTTCAAGTCGGTTTCCACTTGAAAACTCTCGGATTCTCCAAAAACTCTTCAAATCCCGTGGGTGTTCGAACCAGAAATTTTTTGGTTTTTAGCCTTAGGCCTGGCACCACTAGCAGAGGCGCGAGTTGATTTTTACCAAAGGCGCCACTGCTAGTGGCGCCAGGTATAAATTCTGGGCAGTTTTGCCCTTTTTCCCGCCAAAAATTGTTTTCGAAGGCCTTTTTGGCCCATTATCCGTTTTCGACCCCCGTTATCGAAAGATTTCCAGTGTCCGTCCCTCCGACTGCCTCGCGGTCAACATGGGACTCTTACTCTTATCGTTTTCTGTCTTTGACAAGCAAAGACAGAAAAAGAGGGGCAGCTGTAAGCACCCCATTTTTGACCGCTCGGCAGTCTACACTCCGTCCAAACTTGTTTTCAAGTCATTATGGACATATTCCAATCGAATCCAATCCTCTAATCCAAATTTCGTCTTTCCATTGCTTCGCGGGCCTGTCAGGCCCAAATAGAGGCAAAACGACCAAAATGCCCTTAGGAGCATTATCCTTTCTTATTCCAATTCCAATCCCCCTCTCGAGACAGTTTATTCTTCGAGACGGTCCAAGTAGTAAAACTACTCACAAAACCGTCAGAGTGGTGGAAACACTCACAAAACCGTCAGACTGGCGGAAACACTCACCAAACTGTCAGAGTGGCGAAAACACTCACAAAACCATCAGAGTGGCGGAAACACTCACAAAACCGTTAGAGTAGCGGAAACACTCACAACACCGTTAGAGTGGCGGAAACACACAAAACCCAGGCACGTATCTTTAGAGTCGGTAAGACCCCTTTCCAATCCCTCTCTCGAGACAGTTTATTCCTTGAGACGATTCCAATCCAGGCACGTCTCTTCGGAGACGATAAGACCCCTTTCCAATCCCTCTCTCGAGACAGTTTATTCCTCGAGACGGTCCGCGTAGCAAAACTACTCATAAAACCGTTGGAGTAGCGAAAATACTCATAAAACCGTTAGAGTAGTGGAAATACTCACAGAACCGTTAGAGTAGCGGAAATACTCACAGAACCGTTAGAATAGCAGAAATACTCACAGAACCGTTAGAGTAGCAGAAATACTCTCAAATCATCAACCCCGTCCGAGTAGCGGCAATACTCAACACCTAGGTCAATACCCATGTTTGTTAGCTCACTTCGGTGAAAAATAACCAGACTACCCTTAGAGCCTTTTCCGAGACTTTTCAGTCAAGATGACCATTTTGCCCCTAAGCATCCGAATGCCCCAGGAACCACACCGGCTCTGGGTATCAAACCGGTAATGTCCTGAGAATACTTTTTATAGAGTTCTCGACCTTCCTTTACCTTTCCGGACCATTCCGAGTCAGTTCCGGCAAACCCGGTGCAAAATGACCGTTTTGCCCCTGGTGGGCCGGTTTCCATTTCCGACCACGCCGGCCCTGGGAATCAAACCGGCAACCTCTGGGAACATTCTAAATAATGTTTCCAGATCCCAAGTCTTCTTCCGGGACAGTTTGAGTCTGTCCCGGCAGTTTTCCGGTCCGATTGACCGTTTTGCCCCTAAAGGATCGGTCAACCTTTCCGACACATCCAATCCTCACTTTTCAAGTCAAATACCTCCAGGACACTATTTTAAGTGTTCCTACTCCTTTCCGACCTTCCGAGTCACTCCCGGCTCCTTCAAATCATTCCCGGACTTTTCGGAGTCACTCCTAGTGAAGCTAGGCTAAAGTTTACATGGTAGTCACTAGTACAGGCGCCCAAATCTAGTCAAAGATATGTTGCTTGCCGACCGTAATTGTTTCCTAAATGGCTGGCGCCACTAGCAGTGGCGCCAAGCCAAAAAATGGCCTGGCGCCACTCCTAGTGGCGCCAGTATAAATTTTGCCCTGGCGCCACTGCAATAGGCGCCAGGCTTGTCCAATTTCTATAAATACAGAGCCTCAATCAACGTGAAAGGGGTCTGCAAACTTAACCTAGAAATCACACAATTCGATATACAGAGCTCGAGCACCTCCAAAAACCCTAGTTTCCTTAAATTCTCCAAACCCTAGCCACCCTACACTAAACCCTAGCCACTATACACAAAACCCTAGCCTCCCATACACTCATACACTTCCCCATACACTCATACAATAGCATTCAACCACTCTCTGAAGACTTGAAGAGCAGCCCTCCAAAGCTTGAAGACAACCTTTGAAGACTGAAGGGTGAAGATCAAGACCGAAGACTGCACGGCGCGCAAAATAAACAAGAAACAAGGTAGGCTCCCTATTTAATTTTCTGCACTTTCCCCCTCTCTCTTCTCTCTCCAACCCACTTGGATTTTCTCTATTTTAATCCCCCATCTCTTTCCCCCCCCTTTCTTTGCATGCTTGAAATAAGGGGATTCCCAGTCCATGTGTAGGATTGGACTATGGGAGAGTCACCGTGTCGGGGACTTTCTTCTAGTCTAACCAAAGACCACGTGGGTCCGGCCCCCTTGATTATGTGGTGAAGCCTTAACCTTGTATGTTCACGACCCCAAATTGCATTGTACATATCATAGTCTTGCATCTTCCAAAATTCGTTTTCAAAAAGTTGTTTTCAAAAATCGTTTTCAAACTTGTTTTCAAAATTGCATCAAAAGCTCTTTTTCAAAAACATGTTTTCAAAACCACAATTCTAGGGTGATTCTAGCCTTTCCATGGCTAGGGTTGCTTTATGAAAGTGTTATATTAAAAGTGGCCTTTTGGTCTATATTTTCAAACCTTGTTTTCAAAACCACTTTCTTACAGTGGTTCTAGCCTTTTTATGGTTAGAATTGCTTTAGGAAAGTGAGATGTTTTTACACCTTCTAAAAACTCTTTCTTCAAAAATCTCTTCCTAAAAATCTCTTTTTCAACATACTTTCCTAAAACTCCCCTCTTCAAAATTGATTTCAAAAACTCCCTTTCAAAATCTCTTTTTTAAAACTCTCTTTTTCAACTCCTTTACAAAACTTTCTTTCCTCAAAATTCACTTTCTAAAAACACTCCCTAAAAATCTTTCTAAAAACTCTCCTCCCGGAATCTTCCTTCTAGAAATTCCCCTATAGGATTTTCTTTCTAAACTCTACGTTTCCAAAAACATGCTTTCCAAAAAAACTCCTCCCTAGGATTCCCTTTTAGAAAAACTTCGAAAAACGCGTTTTTCAAAAAAACTCTTACCTTAGAGCCCAAACCAAACCTTAGAAACCACAATTAGGAAACCCTAGTTTTCTTTCCAAAAACATGATTTTCAAACTTTGCCCTAAACTTAGGTTTCCAAAACCTCTAGTTTTCACATCCAAACTATACATGTTTCCAAAACCTCTTTTCTACGTCAAGACAACAATTTTCCAAATATAGGGTTTCTAGAATCTCCTTTCCGAATCCTAGCCAAATCCTATCTTCCCTTTAGGAAACCAAATCAAATCTCCCCGTTTAGGAAACTAGATCCCATCCTCCGTTTTTGGAAACAAAATCAAATCTTTTCTTTTAGAAACCAAATCCAATCCCTTCCAAATCCAAACCTTTCCTAATTCAATTCCTTCCTAAACCATAAGTTTCCTAAACCTAAACTTTAAAACCTTTCCTTAAGTTTCAAAATCCAACTCTTTCCTAATTCGAATCCTTCCTAAACTTCCACTTTCTTAAACCTTAAGTTTCTAAAAACTTGAACATATAAATCTTTCCTAAACTTTAAAACTCAACTTTCAAATCTTTCTTAGTTCAACCCTTTCCTAATTCTACCCTTTTCCAAAATCTTTTTCAAATCTTTCCTAAACTCAAGCCTTTCCTAATTTCAAGATTTTCTAAAACTCTAAAACTTTCTAAATCCTAAACTTTCTAAATTTCAAATCTTTCTAAAATTCTAAGCTTCCTAAATTCAAAACTTTCTAAATTTGAAACTTTCTTAAGTTGAATCTTTCTAAACCTAAAACTTTCTAAATTCTAAACTCTCTTAAACTTCAAATCTTTTCAAATCTAAGACTTTTCTAAACTCAAAACTTTCTTAATTTAAGACTTTCTTAAGTTGAAACTTTCTTGATTCAAACACTTCCTAAGTTGAAAAATTTCCTTTTTCGAGCCTTTCCTAAAACGAAATTTTCTTATTTTCAAAATTTCCTTGTTTTCAAAACTTTCCAAATTCAAAACTTCCCTTTTTCAAACATTCCAAAATTCAAAACTTTCTTAATTTGACACTTTCCAAATTCTAAACCTTTCTCAAACTAAACTTTTCTTAATTCAAAACATTTCTATATTCAATACTTTCCTATTTCAAAACTTTCTAAATTTCAAACTTTCCAATTTTCAAAACTTTCCAATTTCCAAACTTTCTTAAATTCCAAACTTTCCAAAAATGAAACTTTCCTAATTTCAAAACTTTCCTAAAATGAAAACTTTCCTAATTTCGAAACCTTCCAAAAATGACACTTTCCTAAATCGAGCATTTCCTAATTCAAACATTTCCTAAATCCAACCTTTCCCAATCTCCTAAACCTTCCAAGTCGAGTCAAGCTTTTCCTAAGTCTAGGTTTCCTAAACCTCCATCTTTCCAAAACCAAGTCTTTCCAAAATCTATCTTTTTAGATCAAAGTCCAATCTTTTCAATTTCAAATTCCAATCTCTTCTTCTAATCTCAAATCAAATCCAGTTTTCAATTCAATCTCTTTCTTTCAATTCAATCTCTCTCTTCAAATCAATCTATTTTCAATCGGACTCTTGTCCGAACTACGACTGGCCTGATTCCCCCAAAGGGATACGTAGGCAACCTTCATAGGTGCGGTCACAATACTTTTCAAACTTTCAATTCCACCCTCATGGGTGTTGTTTCCAAAATCTTTCCAAATTTCAAATTCCAATCAATTTTCAAATTTCAATTTCAAAATTTCTATTTTCAATTTCCTATTTCCAAGTTTTCAAAGTTTCCAATTTCAATTCCATCTTTTCAAATCTATTTTCAAATCAAATCAATTTCTTTTCAAATCAATTTCTATTTTCCAATTCTTTCATCTTGCACTTGCGTATCATGCATCATGCTAAATTAGTTTTCAAACATTATTTTTCAAAGTGAATAGGGTTGAACCATTAGTTAGTTAAAGACTCCCATAGGTGAATTTAGGGTAGATTGACATGTAGGTACCAAAAGGGCGGGGTAGGGTGATAGCTTAGTGCGTCTTCCCTACACGTAACCAACCCCCGAACCTAGAATCGCTGTTTTCAAAGACCAAAAAGAGTTATTTTTCAAAAAAGGGGCTAAATGTTTTCCAAAGGTTGCCAAACAACCTGTTTTCCTTAAAAACCCTCTCTTGAGGAGATGTTTTTCAAAATCATTTTCCAAAACCCTAAGTGTAGTCTTCGGATTACTTTTAGTTTTTAGGTGACCTAACTCACCTTAATCAAGTTAGGTGGCGACTCCAAATCTTTTTCAAAAGCCCTTTATTCAAACCAATTTTTCAATTCAAACCTAGTCGCGCTCATTCTTCTAGGAGGGTGAGTTCTAACGAGAGAGTACAGCATTTTTCCCGCTTGGGTGAGTATTCCTCGAGTGCGAAAAATTTGGGCGTGACACTAAGATTTCTGAAAATAAACACAAGCCTAAGTTAGTACGAATTAGGATTAAAATTAACACAATTAAACGTAATATAAAACTAACTATTAGCTAATTAAGACATGTAGATTGCACTTTTAGAGTACAATTAGATCACGTGGGTTCGGCCCCTTGATTATGTGGTGAAGCCTTTAACCTTGTATGTTTACGATCCCAACTTGCATTGTGCATATCATGGTTTTGCATCTCTCCAAAATTCGTTTTTAAACTTGTTTTCAAAAGCTTGCGTCAAAATTGTTTTCAAAACTTATATCAAAATTTTCTTTTTCAAAACCTGTTTTCAAAACCATAATCATAAGGTGGTTCTAGCCTTTTCATGGCTGGGGTTGCTTTAAGAAAATATTACATTTAAAGTGACCACTACAGTCCATATTTTCAAATCCTCGTTGTTTTCGAAAGCACTATCTTAAAATAGTTCTAACCTTCTTATGGTTAGAATTGCTTTAGGAAAGTGAGATATTTTATATACTTTCTAAAAACTCTCTTTTTAAATCTCTCCCTCTAAAAATCTCTTTTCCAACATACTTTCTAAAAATTCTATTTAATCTCCTTTCCAAAATTCCTTTCCAAAGTTGTTTTCTAAAACTTCCCTTCACAAAGCTCTTTTCAAACTCCTTTCCAAAAACTCTCTTTTCAAAATTCGCTTTCTAAAAACTGCTTTTTAAAATCTCTTTTCCAAAAACTCTCTCAAAGTGTTGCTTTCCAAAAACTCTCTTTTCAAAATTCACTTTCTAAAAACTCCTCTCTAAGATCTCTTTTCCAAAAATCTCCCTTTCTGAAAACTCACTTTCCAAAAATCTCTTTTCTTAGAGTCCAAGTTAAACCCTAGAACCAACAATTAGGAAACCTTAATTTCCTTTCTTAAAACATGATTTCCAATCTTGCCTCAAAACCTAGGTTTCCAAAATCTCCTTTTTTACATCTAAACCATGTATTTCCGAAATCTCTTTTTCTACATCAAAACTATAGTCTTCCCAAATCTAGGATCTCCAAAACTCCATCTTTCCAAATCCACGCCAAATCCAATCTCCCCTTTAAGAAACCAAATCCAATCTTCCATTTAGAAAACTAGATCCAATCATTCGTTTTTAGAAACAAAATCGAACCATATCCTTTTAGAAACAAAATCCAATTATTTGTTTTAGGAAATAGGAATCTCAATCATTCTTAGTCTAAACCTTTCCTAATCCATTCTTTCCTCATCTCATACCTTCCTAAACCATAGGTCTCCAAAACTTAAACTTTCAAATCTTTCCTTAAACTTTAAACTTCCAAATCCTTCTTAGTCTAAGCCTTTCCTAATTCCATACCTTTCCAAATTTCGACTTTCCAAATCTAAGTTTTCAAATCTTTTTTACACTCAAACCTTTCCTAATTTCAAGAATTTCTAAAACTCAAACTTTGAATCCTTCTAAAATTCTAAACTTTCATAAACTTCAAATCTTTCCAAATCTAAAACTTTCCAAACTCAAAACTTTCTTACCTTCAAAACTTCCCTATTTTAAACATTCTAAATTCAAAACTTTCCAATTCCAATACCTTCTTAAAATAAAACATTTCCTATTTCAAAACCTTTCTTATTTCCAAACCTTTCCTAATTCAAAACTTTCCAATTTCAAAACCTTTCCTATCTTAAACTTTCCTAATTCAAAACTTTTCTAAATCAAACCTTTCCTAAAATGACAATTTCCTAAAATGACAATTTCCTAAAATGGAACTTTCCTAATTTGAACCGTTCCTAAATCCAATCTTTCCTAATCTTCCAAGGCCAACATTCGAGTCAAATCTTTCTTAATCTCAAGTCCAAATCCTATTTTCCTAAGTCTAGGTTTCCCAAAACTCTATCTTTCCAAATTTAGTCCAAGTTCACTTCCAAGGGTCAAATCCTTTATCAAGTTCAATTCTAGGTCTAAGTTCAATCCTGATTTCTTAATTTTCCAATTCGAATTCCAACTCAATTTCTCTTTCCAATCAAAATCTTTTATTTTCTATCGGACTCTTGTCCGAACTAAGACTGACCTGATTCCTCAAAAAGGATACGTAAGCAACCCTCATGGGTGCGGTCACAACCTTTTTCAAGCTTTTATTTCCACAACCTTTTTCCAATTTCCAATTCTATGATTCTTTTCAAATCTTTTTTCTCAAATCTATTTTCAAAATCAAATCAAATCTAACTTTTCAAATCTCTTTTCAATTTCAATTTCAAATCTATCTTTTTAAATCTATTTCCAAATTTATTTTCCAAATCTATCTTTTTAAATCTATTTCCAAATTTATTTTTCAACTCTCTTTTTCTTGCACTTACATATCATACATCATGTCTTTTTAAACATTCTTTTTCTAAAGTGGATAGGAATGGACATTTGTTAGTTGAAGATTCTTATAGGTGAATCTAGGATGAATAAACATGTAGGTACCGCAAGGGCAGGGTAGGATGATGGCTTAGTACATCTTCCCTACACGTAACCAACCTCCAGACCTGGGATTACTGTTTTTGAAAGACCAAAACGGAGTTATTTTTCTAAAAAGGGCTTAAATATTTTCTAAAGGTTGCTAAATAACCTGTTTTCCTAACAACCCTTTCTTGAGAAAGTATTTTCAAAACCGTTTTCAAAAACCCAAAGTGTAGTTTTCGGATTGTGCTTAGTTTTTAGGTGACCTAACTCACCTTAATCAAGTTAGGTGGCGACTCCAAATGTCTTTCAAAAGCCCTTTATTCAAATCAATTTTCAATCCAAACCTAATCGCACTCATTCTTCTAGGAGGATGAGTTCTAATGAGAGAGTTTAGTATTTTTTTTCACTTGTGTGTGTATTCCTCGAGTGCGAAAAATCTTGGCGCAGCACTCTCGAGGATGCTTCTAATAGTATTCTCGACCTTCCAGCACCTTGTCGGATTATTCCGAGTCCGTTCCGGCAAACCTGGTGCAAAATGACTATTTTGCCCCTAGTGGGCCGGTCGCTTTTTCCAACCACACCGGCTCTGGGTATCAAACCAACAACCCCTTAGAACACTCTCAATAGTGTTTCCAACCTTCAAGCCTTTTCACGGGTCATTCTGGGTCTATTTTGGTATTTTTCCAGTCCAATTGATCATTTTGCCCTTAGTAGGTCGGTCACCCTTTTCAACTATTCCAACACTGGTTCTCAAGTCATTTATCTTCAGGATACTCTCGTAGAGGTTCCCATCCATCCCTGGCCTTCCAGATCATTCTTGAACTTTATGTAGTCACTTCTAGTTGAGTCAAGCCAAAAATTGCATGGTAGTCACTAGAATAGGCGCCCAAATCTTTTGCCTTACGTCCTAAGGATCAAAAGATACGTTTCTTGTCGCTTTAAAACTTGCCTAAGTAGCTGGCGAAGCCAATAAATGGAAAGTGTGGTGAAGGCTAACTTTGTATGTTCATGACCCTATTGCATTGTGGTTATCATGTTTATACATTGCCTTTAAAGTTGTTTTCAAACTTGCATCAAGGTTCTATTTCAAAACTTACATTCAAAATCTCCTTTTTTCAAACTTGTTTTCAAAATCACACTTCTAGGATGATTCTAGCTATTCCATGGTTGGAGTTGTTTTAGAAAAGTGTTATATTCAATGTGACTATCAAGGTCTGAATTTTGGGTGTAAACCCTAAATTGTTTTTATCAAAATCACAATCTTAAGGTGATTCTAGTCATTCTATGATTAGGGTTATTTTAATAAAGTGTTAGATTGAATGTGATCATTATGGTCCATATTAGGGTTTCAAACTCTAGTTGTTGTCAAAATCACAACCCTAGAATGGTTCTAATCTTTTCATGATTAGAATCGTTTTAGGAAAGAGAGATATTTAAGAGACTTGCAAAAATCTATATTCAAACCTCTTTCCAAATAGTCTTGCAAATCTACTTTCTAAAAGCTCTTTTTAAGGATCTACTTTCTAAAAACTCTTTGTCTTGGAGTCCAAGTCAAACCCTAGAATCCATGGTTAGGAAACCCTAATTCCTTTCTTGACATCATGAATTTCTATTTTCTATACCAAATCATAGATTTCCAAATCCAATATTTTCAAAATTCAACCTTTCTAATTCCATGTCAAATCAAATATTCCAATTTAGGACACCAAATCAAATCCTTCAATTTTGAAAACAAAATCAAATCATGTATTTTTGAAAATAAAATCTAATCTTCAACTTTAGGAAATACAAATCAAATCTTTCCTAATTTCAAACATTTCCAAATCCCGATTTCCTAATTTTAAACTTTCAAATCTTTCTAATTTCAAACTTTTAAACAATTCCTAATTTCAAGCTTTCAAATCTTTCTAAATTCAACACTTTCTTAATTTGAACCTTTCGTAAATCAAGACTTTCCTAAAATGGATCTTTTTAAATTCAAATCTTTCCAAAAATCAATTTTTTCCTAAGATGAAAACTTTACATTCCAAATTCTAACTTCCCAATTTCTTCCAAATCAAATATTTTCAAATCAAGTCAAATCTTTACAAGTCTTTTCAAGTCACATGTTTTTAAATCAAATCAATTACTTTCCTAACCTTTCTAAAATGGAACTTTTCTAATTCGAAACTTTTCTAAAATAGAACCTTCCTAATTCGAAACTCTCCTAAAATTCAACTTTCTAAGATTAAACCTTCCTATTTCAATTGTATACTTTAACCCTAGGTTACCTGAACTCTAGGAGGCCAAACCCTAGTTCAACCGTAACCCTAAAGTTAGGAAGTTTCAACTCTTTTCTAAACCAAAATAGTTTAAAACTTCAATCTAAGTCAAGATGATTTCAAATCTCAACTCAATCTTTTCAAAACAAGTCCAAGTTCTACTCCTCAAGTTCAATTTCAAATCAAACATTTTCAAGTCAAACTTTTCAAATATTGCAAAGTGTCTACTTTCAATCGAACCACGTGTCCGAACTACACT
>CM065389.1:25330000-25337500 GCA_033060915.1 Euryodendron excelsum | reverse complement strand
ACCCCTAGAAGCCCAAATATGCCCCGACATAGCACCGACCTTGGGATTTCAAGCAGAGGGTTTCACCACACACCCTTGTTTAACCTGAGAAGGACCCTACGACACTAAACTCACACGACCCGATAAAAGTTCTCTGGAGCGTCTCGCAGACGCTCCGCCTAAATTGTCTTTTCTCCTAATTCCCTAGTTATAACGCACTGTCAACTGACTTGAGAAATGCGTAAATCAGGGAATTCTCGAGAGCTCGTCCATAGATCTTTCGATCGATACGGCTCGATCGAATAGATCGCTTCCTGAAGCCCTCCATCGTGCGGTGTGAAAACTATAGCTTTCGACAACCCCTGGAGCGTCTCGCAGACGCTCCACCAAGGTTGACTTTTTCTCCAATTCCCTGATGAAAACTTACCGTCAAACCACTTGAGAAATGCGTAAATCTAGGAATTTTTGAAAGTATTTCTAGAGTACTTTCCATCGGTATGGTCCGATCGACAAGATCGCTTCCCGAAGGCCTCGATCACACGAAACGAAAACAGCCACTTTCAAACACCCACAGAGCGTATCACAGACGCTCCGCAAAATTGCCCTTTTACACACATTTTCCAATACAATATCTCACACTTCCAAACATAATTCAAACTTTTCAAAAACATGAAAATTCACTGAAAGCCTTGGGAGAATATTCTGAGTGCGACCGCTTCCCCCGAAACCTTCCTGATTGACTCAATTATCGAGGTAAATTTTGGACGAACCTTCCAGGTTGTGGAGCGTATGCTACATGCGCTCAAATTTTGATCAGATCGACCAACTTTCTATCAACAGTCGAGATTTATCCAGTACATGGGGTGCCACGTGTCATTCTAGTAATGGAACAGTACCTGCGCATGTGCTACATGCGCAGGTCAAATTTTGGCCAGGCGCATGTAGCATATGCGCCAGGCCTGTTCTAGATTACCTATAAATACCAGACCACCCGTTTGCATATGCCATCACCAAAAATTGATGCGGAACTCTGCTAAAACTACTCCAGAATCTCGAATCCTTACATATATTCCACCCCTCCAACACTTAGGCAAGATTCTACCTCTCTCAAGCCTATACACTCCATATACAAGGCCTCATACATACTTACACACTCCACTCCAGCCCCTCAAGCCCTCTTGAAGTCACTCAAGCTCCAATCAAGACATCCATTGAAGACTACAAGTGTGTTGAAGGCAAAAGGTGGTATTCCTTTTATGTTTGTGCTCTCCCCCACTTTTCTCGTCTCCCTCTTAGCCTACTTAGGCTATTCTCTATTTTAATCCCCATCTTCAACCCCCCTTTCTTGCATGCTTGAGCCAAGAGGGCTCTTAGATCATGCCTAGAGGAAAGCAAGTGAGAGCCACCGTGTAGGGAGACCTCTCACTAGCCTACTTTAAGATGGTATGGCCTAGGAGCCCCTTGTTTATGTGGTACAGCCTAAAAGCCTTGTATGTGAATCATGACCCCTTGCATATTACTATTTTGATCATGTCTTGTGTGCTTAGCTTCATTTTATGCTTATTGTCATATTCCACAATGCTTACATTGCTCTTAATTTTATGGCATTTCCAAGTTCTACATTTCTTTCAAAATTCATTCCAAGAGTTGGCCCCTTGAAGTTTAGGATGAGATTTTAGAATTATGCCTTAGAAGAGCCCCTACTAACCCCCTAACTCTCATTTTGGCATCATTGCATTTTAATTTGCATAAGGGTTGCTTTATAATTCTCTAATTTTCAAGATTTCCATTTTTTTAAGTGTAGTGGTTGGAATGGCCCCATGGAACCCTCTCTTGAGTGGTCTCCCTTTTGTTTGGCCATATGAACCCTCTCTTGATGGAATGGTTCCCTTAGAGTTCCCTTAGAAAATGGTTTTCAAAAATGCTTTCTCTCCATCTTTGCATCAAAAATAAGTTTCCACAAGTTGTCATCACTATGTTGATTTTTAGACCCTTCACATTCTTGTCAAAATTATGGTTATAATGGCCATGAGGGAACCTTCCTTGGAATGGTTTCCAAACACCAACCATATAAACCATACTCTTGACTAGAGTCAAAATTTTCATGGAAATGATCTTTAAAAAGATTGCCAACCAAAGTCCATTGCATAACATGTTTTATTTTTCAAAACTCTTTCCAAGAGTGCATCAAACCAACTTTCAAAACCCTTCTACAACCTAACCCAAGATTAACTTGACCATAGTTGTCCAACCCTAGGTTCACTTGACCCTAGTTACCTGACCCTAGGTTAACTTGACCCTAGTTGTCCAACCCTAAGTCATCTTGACCCTAGTTACCTAATGTCGCGCCCAGATTTTTCGCACTCGAGGAATACTCACCCAAGCGGGAAAAATGCTGTACTTTCTCGTTAGAACTCACCCTCCTAGAAGAATGAGTGAGACTAGGTTTGAATTGAAAATTAGGTTTGAATAAAGGGTTTTTGAAAAAGATTCGGAGTCGCCACCTAACTTAATTAAGGTGAGTTAGGTCACCTAAAAACTAAGCATAACCCGAAAACTAAACTTAGGGTTTTGGAAAAACGATTTTGAAAATATCTTCTCAAGAGAGGGTTTTTAGGAAAACAGGCTATTTGGCAACCTTTGGAAAATATTTAGCCCTTTTTAGAAAAACAACTCCTTTTGGTCTTTCGAAATCAGTGATTCTAAGTTCGGAGGTTGGTTACGTGTAAGGAAGACGCACTAAGCTATCACCCTACCCCGCCCTTTCGGTACCTACATGTCAATCTACCCTAGATTCACCTATGAGAGTCTTTAATTAACTATAGTTCAATCCTATCCACTTTGAAAAACAATGATGCATGATATGCAAGTGCAATAGAAGAGAATTGAAAAATAGATTTGGAAAGAGATTGATTTGAAATTAATTTGATTTGGAAATAGATTTGAAGAGATGGAATTGAAATTGGAAAGTTTGAAAATTTAGAAATAGGAATTTGAAAATAGAAATTTTGAAATTGGAACTTTGAAAGTAGATTGGAATTTGAGATTTGAAAAATGTGGAGACCGCACCCATGAGGGTGGAATTGAAAGTTTGAAAAATGTTGTGACCGCACCTATGAAGGTTGCCTACGTATCCCTTTAGGGAAATCAGGTCAGTCGTAGTTCGGACCGGAGTCTGATTGAAAAGAGATTGATTTGAAGAGAGAAATTGGATTAGAAGAAAGAGATTGAATTGAAAACTGGATTTGATTTGGAATTAGAAGAGGAGATTGAATTTGAGAAGATTGGACTTGCTTTGGAAAGATTGATTTTGAAAAGATTTGGTTTTAGGAAACCTAGACTTAGGAAAGATAGGAGACCTAAGAAAGACTTGAGATTAAGAAAGATTAGATTGGAATGTTGGATTTGGAAAGATCTTGAAAGATTTGGAAACTTGGAATTTAGGAAAAATTTAGATTAGGAAAGTTTCGAATTAGGAAAGTGTCATTTTTGGAAAGTTTGAAATTAAGAAAGTTTTAGGTTTAGGAAAGTTTTGAAATTAGGAAAGTTTCATTTTTGGAAAGTTTTGGAATTAGGAAAGGTTAGAATTAGGAAAGTTTTGAATTAAGAAAGTTTTGAATTTTGGAATGTTTGAAAAAGGGAAGTTTTGAATTTGGAAAGTTTTGAAAACAAGGAAGTTTTGAAAATAAGAAAGTTTTGTTTTAGGAAAGGTTTGAAAAAGAAAAGTCTTCAGTTTAGGAAATGTTTGAATTAAGAAAGTTTTGAATTTAGAAAAGCCTTATATGTGAAAAGATGTTGAAGTTTTGGAAAGTTTAAAATTTAGAAAGATTTGGGTTTAGAAAGATTTAACTTAAGAAAGTTTTGAATTTAGGAAGCTTAGAATTTTAGAAAGATTTGAAATTTAGAAAGTTTAGGATTTAGAAAGTTTTAGAGTTTGAATTTTAGAAAGTCTTGAAATTAGGAAAGGCTTGAGTTTAGGAAGGGTTTGAAAACTTAGGTTTAAGAAGTTAAGATTTGAAAAGAGGGTAGCATTAGGAAAGAGTTGAATTAGGAAAGATTTGAAAGTTGAGTTTTAAAATTTAGGAAAGATTTTTATGTTCAAGTTTTGGAAACTTAAGATTTAGGAAAGTGGAAGTTTAGGAAGGATTTGAATTAGGAAGAGATTGAATTTTGTTTCTAAAAGAAAAAGGTTGGATTTTGTTTCCAAAAACAGAGGAGGGGATCCTAAAGGGAAGATAGGATTTGGCAAGGATTTGGAAAGGGAGACTCTAGAAACCCTAGATTTGTAAAATTATAGTTTTGATGTATAAAATAGGTTTTGAAAACATGTATAGTTTTGATGTAGAAAACGAGAGGTTTTGGAAACCTAGGTTTAGGGCAAAGTTTAAAAACTATGTTTTTGGGCAGAAAATTTAGGGTTTCCTAATTGTGGGTTCTAGGGCTTGACTTGGGCTCTAAGGAAAGAGTTTTTGGAAAGTGCGTTTTTAGAAATGTAGATTTTAGAAGGAAAATCCTAAAGGGGAATTTCTAGAAGGGAGATTTTGGAAAAGAGAGTTTTTGGAAAGATTTTTAGGGAGCGTTTTTAGAAAGTGGATTTTTAGGAGAGAGAGTTTTGGAAAGGAGTTGAAAAAGGGGATTTTGAAAAATAGATTTTGGAGGGGAGTTTTTGAAAACAATTTTAGAGAGGAGAGTTTTAGGAAAGTATGTTGAAAAAAAGATTTTTAGAAAGAGAGACTTTTTGAACAGAGAGTTTTTAGAAAGTATGAAAACGTCTCACTTTCCTAAAGCGATTCTAGCCATAAGAAGGCTAGAACCACTTTAAGAAAGTGGTTTTGGAAAACAATAAGATTTGAAAATATAGACCAAAAAGGTCACTTTTAATGTAACACTTTCCTAAAGCAACCCTAGCCATGGAAAGGCTAGAATCACCCTAGAATTGTGGTTTTGAAAACATGTTTTTGAAAAAGAGATTTTGATGCAATTTTGAAAACAAATTTGAAAACGTTTTGAAAAACAACTTTGAAAACGGTTTTTGGAAGATGCAAGACTATGATATGCACAATGCAATTTGGGGTCGTGAACATACAAGGTTAAGGCTTCACCACATAATCAAGGGGGCCGGACCCACGCGGTCTTTGGTTAGACTAGAAGAAAGCCCCCGACATGGTGACGCTCCAATAGCCCAATCCTACACATGGACCGGGAATCCCCTTGTTTCAAGCATGCAAAGAAAGGGGGGGAAAGAGATGGGGGATTAAAATAGAGAAAACCCAAGTGGGTTGGAGAGAGAAGAGAGAGGGGGAAGTACAGAAAATTAAAGAGAAAGCCTACCGTATGTCTTCTTTATTTTGCGCGCCGCGCTATCTTCGGTCTTCGGTCTTTGTCTTGATCTTCACCTTCAGTCTTCAAGAGTTGTCTTCAAGCTTTGGATGGCAGCCCTTCAAGTCTTCAAACGATGGCTGAAGGCTAGTGTATGAGTGTATGGGGGAGTGTATGAGTGTATAGGAGGCTAGGGTTTGGGAAAACTTAGGGAGGCTAGGGTTTTGGAGGTGCTCGAGCTCTGTATATCGAAATATAGGATTTTTAGGTTAAGTTTGCAGACCCTTTTCACGTTGAATGAGGCTCTATATTTATAGAGGTTGGACAAACCTGGCGCCTGTTGCAGTGGCGCTAGGGAAAAATTACTCTTGGGGCCACTAGGAATGGCGCTAGGCCAATTCTTGGCTTGGCGCCACTACTAGTGGCGCCAGCCACTTAGGAAACTTTATAAGTTGGCAAGTAACGTATCTTTGACTAGATTTGGGTGCCTGTACTAGTGACTACCATGCAATTTTTAGCCTAGCTTCACTAGGAGTGACTCCGGAAACTCCGGGAATGATTTGGAGGAGCCGGAAATGACCTGGAAGGCTAGAAGGAGCAAGAACACTTAAACTAGTGTCCTGGAGGTATTTGACTTGAAAAGTGAGGATAAGATGTGTCGGAAAGGTTGACCGAGCCTTTAGGGGCAAAACGGTCACTCGGACCGAAAAACTACCGGGACAAACTCGGATTGTCCCGGAAGACGACTTGGGATCTGGGAACATTATTCAGAATGTTCCCGGAGGTTGCCGGTTTGATTCCCAGAGACAGCGTGGTCGGAAAAGGAGACCGGCCCACTAGTGGCAAAACGATCATTTTGTACCGGGTTTGCCGGAACTGACTCGGAATGGTCCGGAAAGGTAAGGGGAGGTTGAGAACACTATAAAAAGTATTCTCGGGTCGTTACCGGTTTGATACCTAGAGCCGGTATGGTCGAAGAAGGAGACCGGCCCTCTAGGGGCAAAACGGTCATTTTGTACCAGGTTGGCCGGAACTGAATCGGAATGATCCGGAAAGGTAAAAGAAGATTGAGAATACTATAAAAAGTAGTCTTAGGTGGTTACCGGTTTGATATCCAAAGCCGGTGTGGTTCCCGGGGCATTCGGATGCTTAGGGGCAAAATGGTCATCTTGACCGAAAAGTCTCGGAAAAGGTCCTAAAGGCAGTCTGGTCATTTTTCACCGAAGTGAGCTAACAGACACGGGTGTTGACCTGGGTTTTGAGTGTTTCCACCACTTTAACGGCGGTCGTCGTGACACAGGGATTTGTTGCCAATTCCCTATATCGACCTATTTGTGAGTATTTCCGCTACTCTAACGGTTAAGTATTTCCGCTACTCTAATGGTTTTGTAAGTATTTTCGCTACTCTAACGGTTTTGTGAGTATTTCCGCTACTTTAACGGTTGAGTATTTCCGCTACTCTAACGATTTTGTGAGTATTTCCGCTACTCTAACGGTTTTGTGAGTAATTTCGCTACTCGGACCGTCTCGAGGAATAAACTGTCTCGAGAGAGGGATTGGAAAGGGGTTTTACCGTCTCCGAAGAGACGTGCCTGGATTGGAACCGTCTCGAGGAATAAACTGTCTCGAGAGAGGGATTGGAAAGGGGTCTTACCGTCTCCGAGGAGACGTGCCTGGATTGGAACCGTCTCGAGGAATAAACTGTCTCGAGAGAGGGATTGGAAAGGGGTCTTACCGTCTCCGAAGAGACGTGCCTGGATTGTGAGTGTTTCCGCCACTCTAACGGTTTTGTGAGTAGTTTTGCTACTCGGACCGTCTCGAGGAATAAACTGTCTCGAGAGAGGGATTGGAATTGGAATAAGAAAGAACAATGCCCCTAAGGGCATTTTGGTCATTTTGCCTCTATTTGGGCCTGACAGGCCCGCGAAGCGATGGAAAGACAGAATTTGGACCTAGAGAATTGGTTTCGATAGAAATATGCCCACAATGACTTGAAAACAAATCTGAACGGAGTGTAGACTGCCGAGCGGTCAAAAATGGGGTGCTTACACCTGACCCTATGTTAACTTGACCCTAGTTAACCAACTCTAGGTTAACTTGACCTTAGTTCACTTACATTAGGTTAACCTAACCCTACGTCATCTTAACTCTAAGTTAACCTAACCCAAGTTAGTCAACCTTAGGTCACCTCTAACCCTAAGC
>CM065389.1:25162500-25325000 GCA_033060915.1 Euryodendron excelsum | reverse complement strand
ACACAATCCTTTCAAAAAGAAATAGTTTTTCAAAAATTAGTTTGATGCCCCTTTGAGAAAATCTTATATTACATGTTATTATTGCCAAAAAAGATGACAAAGGGCAAATTAGTATTTTCGTATGAAAACATCACATGTTACTAAGAAGGCTTGGATTCCAAAAGAACTATTGAAGACTAACCCCTATGGACCCAAGATGGTTTGGGTACTAAAAGTCAAAGCTTGAGTTGCTCTTGTTGTATGTATGTCTTCAACAAAAATTCAAGGAGAACTATTGGTCCTTGGACAGTGGACGTTCAAGACACATGAATGGTGATGAGACTCAATTCACATCTCTTGCACAAAAGGATGAAGGCTTGGTCACTTTTGAAGATAACAGCAAAGGTAAAATCATAGGTATAAGTAGTAAAGATTCTTCGACCTCTATTAAGAATGTTCTTCTTGATAAATGCCTTAAGCATAATCTTTTGAGTATTAGCCAATTATGTGACAAGAGTTTTAAAGTTGTTTTTGAATTTTCAAAATGAGTTGTAGTGAACATCAATGACAATAACACCATATTGACTGGTCATAGACAAGGCAATATTTCTATTTTTGATTTAAATGATTTACCTTCTTCCAAAATAAAATTTCTTGTTACTGTAAACAGTGAAGATAGTTAGTTGTGGCATAGAAGGCTTGGTCATACAAGCATAAGTATCATTTGAAAAATTTTCAAAAATGATTTGGTCAATGGACTTCCCAAGCTCAAATTTGAAAAAACAAAGTTTGTGATGCCTGTCAAAAGGGGGAGCAAACCAGAGTTTCTTTTAAATTCAAAAATATGATTTCTACATCTAGCCCACTTCAGTTGTTGCATATGGATTTGTTTGGACCAACTCGAACTCTTAGCTTGGGTGGAAAGCAATATACTCTAGTTATTGTTGATGATTACTCAAAGTTCACTTAGACATTATTTCTTGCTCACAAAAATGGAACAATTGTTTTCTTTACAAAATTTTGCAAAAATGTTCAACATGATAAAGGTATTACAATCACTGGAATTAGGACTGACTATAGCAATGAGTTTGATTGTAATCTTTTTGAAAAGTATTGCAATGAAAATTATTTTAAACACAATTTTTTAGTTTCTAAGATTCTTCAACAAAATGGGGTTGTTGAGAGAAAGAATAGGACTTTAGAACAAATAGGGAGAACCTTACTTTATGAAAACAATTTTCCAAAATACTTTTATGCAAAGGCTATTAACACAACATGATATGTTTTAAATAGAATCTTATTTAGAAAGTTTTTGAACAAAACCACATATGAGCTTTGAAAATGAAGAAAGCCAAATGTTTCATACTTAAAGCTTTTGGATGCAAGTGTTTTGTTTTGAACAAACACAAAAATCACCTTGAAAAGTTTGATGCAAAATCTGATGAAAGTGTTTTCTTGACAACTCCAAACATAGCAAGACCTCTAGAGTTTTTAATAAATTAACGTTGGTTGTAAAGAAATTTGTGCATGTTACCTTCAATAAACTAAATTCTTTGCCTAGAAATATTATAAGTGATGATGTAAATGATGTGGAGCAAAGCATAGATAATCTTACTATCAATCAAAACTTAAGTGAAGTCTCACAAAAGAAAAATGATGAATAAGGTAGTCCTTCAAACCAACAAGATGAGGATCAAGGGCTACCAAAGGAGTGAAAGTTTTTTCACAACCATTCACAAAATCAAATATTAAGTGATTCATCACAAGGGGTAAGGAAAATATCATCTCTTAGAAATGTTTGTAATCATCATGCATTTCTATCTCATATTGAACCAAAATATTTTCTAGAAGTTGAACATGATGAATACTGAATTTTGACAATGCAAGAAGAGTTAAATTAATTTGAAAAGAATGACGTTTTTGGAACCTTGTAGCTAGACCTGAATATCATCTAGTTATTGGAACCAAATACGTTGTTAGAAACAAAATGGATGAATCTGAAACTATTGTGAGAAACAAGGCAAGACTTGTAGCTCAACGCTATAGTCAAGAAGAATTAATTGATTTTGATGAGACCTATACATTTGTAGCTAGACTTGAGGCCATTAGAATGTTGCTTGTATTTTCTTGATTCAAAAATTTCAAACTTCATCAAATGGATGTGAAAAGTGCATTTTTAAATAGATTTGTTTCTAAAGAGGTTTATGTAGAACAACCCCTTGGTTTTGAAAATTCAAAATTTCTAAATTATGTTTTCAAACTTACAAAAACACTTTATGCTTTGAAACAGGCCCCAAGGGCATATTATGAAAGATTGATCAAATTTTTTATTGAAAATAATTTTACCAGAGAAAAAGTTAATACAACACTTTTTTATCAAGATTAGGGGCCATGACATGCTTATTGTGCAAATCTATGTTGATGACATCATATTTGGCTTCTACTAATGAAAAACTTTGTAAGGAATTTGCTAAGTGTATGCATGGTGAGTTTGAAATGAGTATGATGAGATAAATTAATTACTTCCTTAGATTTCAAATCGAACAATCAAGCTAACCCAGCTAAGTATATCAAATATCTACTCAAGAAGTTTGGAATGAAAATGCAAAGTCATTGTGCACTCCTAGGAATACTTTAACAAAGCTGGACAGTGATGAAAAAGGTATTTCTATAGATACCAAGTTGTATAGAAGTATGATTAGATCATTGCTTTATCTAACTATAAGTAGGCTTGTTATTATGTTTAGTGTATGCTTATGTGCTAGATTTCAATCCAATCCTAAGGAATCTCACATTATGGCTATAAAGAGGATTTTTATATATCTTAATAGCACTCCCAACCTAGAGTTATGGTGCCCCAAAGGTACTTCATTTAACCTTATGGGTTATTCAGATGCTAACTATGCTAGAAGCAAAATGGACAGAAAGAGCACTAGTGGCTCGTGTTAATTTCTTGGTAATATGCTAGTTTCATGGTTTAGCAACAAACAAATCTCTGTTACACTCTCTACAACAGAAATTGAGTATATAGCACCTGGAAGTGTTATGCTTAAGTACTCTAGACCAAACACTAACTAGAGGACTTTGGACTCACTTTTGAACACATTCCTATCAAGTGTGACAACACAAGTGGCATCAATTTGACCAAGAACCCTATTCAACACTCTCACACAAAGCACATTAAAATTAGACATCATTTTATTCGTGACCATATGCAAAGAGGTGATATCAAACTTGATTTTGTGAGCACTAAACATCAATTAGCTGATATTTTCACAAAACTATTGAGTGAGGATAGATTTTGCATGATTAGGAGAGAATTGAGGATGAGCAATCCTTTAACTTTATTGATTATCTTGTTATATATGATTGATTATGTATATGAATCATTTGAACTTGTTTATATGATTATGCAATTCATCTTATGTCATTTGAAAATCATCTCTACATCTCATAAGAAAATGAGTCGACCTCTGGCTTTAGAGAGTCAACACCTAAGAAGGGTATTTTGATTTGAAAAGGACTCTGTTGAAAAGAGTTGACCCCTTGAAAGCAAGTGTCGACCCATTTTTACAGAGGACTCAAGAAAATTTTTGGCACAAAAAATGTCAACCCCCTGAAGACAAGAGTCGACCCATCTGCATATATATGCACATATGCATACATGCCTATAAATAACTTGTTTTGCCCCAAATTTCGGACACATGCTCTCATTCGATAAACCATTGCACCATTTGCAAGATCCTCCTAAAATCTCTCTTCCAATCTCTATAAATCTCATATTTGAGCCTCCACAGCTTTATACAACCGCTCATAACCTCCATTGTAATCTCCAATGGAACCCAAAACCACTAAACCAAAGAAGGACAAGCAAACCTTAGTGGAGTTAACACCCAAATTGAAGGAAAGCAAGAAGAGGAAAAACAAAGGGGAGTCTTCCAATGCTTCGAAGAAGAGGAAAAGAAAGCAAATCATCAAGGATGAGCCATTGCTAGAGGACGACATCTACTTTGAAAAACAGTCCATCCAAGATAAGTATGAACAAAAATTTTCTTGTAGAGTTATTTTGAATGGTAGATGAATAGACTATGCCTTCTTTGCTAAGGAGAAGTTTACTTTTGAGGAAAAACTTGAGAAGCTTGAATGAAAACCAATGACCTTGATGAGGGAAGATGTTTACCCTGAATTGGTAGAGCAATTCTATGGCCATTTGGCTAAGGAAAGTATTATATACATAAACCTCCTTAGTTATGTTAAGGGAGTTGCTATTTCTCTTACAAAAGGAATCATTTGCCAAATTTTGGGTATAAGCATGGGTGAAGAATTTGGCCAGAACAGCCCTAGTAGATGCCCAACCCTTTTTGCTCTCTTAAGGAGAGAAATTACTGATGACAGCATGCAACCCATCCCATTAAAATTAAAACTTATCCACCATTTGTGTGCCATATTTTTATCACTAAAGGTAGAAAGTTTGAATACATTTCTGATAAGAAACTCTTCTTCATGTGGACATACATTACTGAAACTAAAGTTGATCTAGCCCAATACATTCTAAGGCATATGTTTTCTACCACAAGGAAGAAAATTAGTTTGCCTTATGGGATGTTTTTGACAATAATTTTCAAGCACTTTAAGGTTGATTTGTCAAAAGAAAAAAAGAGGAAGTCAGGTCTAAATTCTTATAAGTACAATCACAAGACTCTATCAAGAATGAGGTATTACTTCAACAATCATACCAAGGCTTGGACCCCAAAGAAAGAAAAATTTATGAGGGAGACTGAAGCACCAAGTGCCAACACTTTTGCAAAAGGTGAAACCTTTAACGCTCAAAGGGAACTTTTTCCTACGAGCATTGTGCCTACCAACAATTTTGTGCAGATGAAAGCTTTGATGAACATGATGAAGGAAATAAAGAAATATCAAGAAAAAATGTTCACAAAGGTTGACAAGAAGGTATAAAATGGTGCAACAAGGTTGTTATTTGTGGAGAAGAAAGTGAGGAAAATGAGTAAGGCTTTTCTGACTGAGGGGAACAATTTGAAGCAAGAGATCTTCAATACCTTAGATGTCTCAACTGAGCATCTTGACAAATACATCAAGAAAATCATTAGAGATAACTACAAGCCTTTCAACCCTAAAGCAGCAGAAGAATCAAAGGAGGACTCTTCCACTATGAGATGAGTGAATCCACTGAAAGAGCCAACACTTCTCCTTATCCATCTCAGCCCTCAATTGGAGAACCATCAGACCCCATTGTCCAAACACCTCCAAAGCCATCAACAAGATCTCATAAATATGATCTGTAGTAAAGGAATCCAACTTTCAAATTCTTCAACATAACTGATGACCCTGTTGACCTATCCCAAACCCTTTCTCCTAAACCCATTCTTGCATTTGCATTTTCTAAACTGTGATTTTAATAGGATGGTGTGTCATCCTTAAGGCAATTATAATGTAATATTTTGTGAATGCTTTAAGTTCTTGAACTTTATGGATGATTATTTACTATAAATGCTCTGCTTTGGTTATACCTTGATTCTTGCTAAATTGTTTAAGTTGTTGTGTTGATTTCTATCCTAAAATTAATTCTTTCTTTGTTATATAATTTTTTTGGCTATTGTACCTGTCTTTAAATAATATATAACTTTTTTGATGAATTGACAAAAAAAAAGAGAGAAGTATTTATGGGAAGGTATATGATCTCTCTACAAAAAGGAGAAGAGAATATTGGTATTTGAGTTTTGAGCTTTAGCATTGTATGGAGTACTATATTGCATAAGAAAGGGGGAAAAGACTTTGTTAAGCAAGTCTTGCTATGCTCTAAACCTATCTATCTTGCTCTAATTATGAAAAATGAATTAAGTACAAAAGAAAGGCAAAGCAATTTTTGGTACGTCCAGCAAATAATATTTTCTAAGCTAATATTGCACATTATTAATTATTAGATTTTGAATTTTGATCATATTAATTAAGGTTTTGTCATCATCAAAAAGGAAGAAATTGTTGAGTCCATACATTGATTTTGATGATAACAAAACACTATATTAAAGATCTAATAACTCTACTTAGTGTGCAGGCCATATTATGCCTTAATCTCTTTAAGATTATAACTTGAAACTTAATATAATGAAGACATTGAAGATCTCATGTATTGAGAGCTTATCAAGCACGTTGAAGGTTGTTTAGCCATGATGATTGATTAATGAAGAACCTTATAACAAGATTATGTTCATAATCTTATCTTGAAGAGATTAAATGTGTTCAAGATAATGAAGATCTACACAAGATATGGAAGCTCTATTTGAATATTTTAAAGATGTCTTGAAGAATGGAAGCAATGTTGATTGAAAAACTCTACAAGTGATTAAAATGGATTAAATCTATCTCGAAGAGATTGAAGGTGTTTTTGGAGATCAGAATTCTTTAAAGAATTCTTTTTAAGTTTTGCAAGCCTTATTTGGATGATTCTTAAAGAGTTTGAAGATTTAGAAGAATATTAAAAAAGACTGGCAAAAGTTAAAATATTTGAGCAAAAACAGGCGACCCACGTATTACAGGGGTTGACACATTGAGACAGAGGCATTGGACAAGAAGTCTCTGGTAAAAAGAGTCGACCCCTTCATCCTAGGAGTCGACACATTGGTTTAGAATGCAAAGTCTTAAAGAAGATCCAAAAGAATTGACCCCTCGTTTCCAGGAGTCAACCCATTTGGACAGAGCCTTGATAAAGTTTGGTGAAAATTGGAAAGAGTCTACTTATGTTTATCAGGGGTTAACTCATTTGGACAGAATGTTGAGGATGCTAGCACCAAAACAAAAAGGGTCGACTTATAGAGCCCAACGACTATAATTTTTAACATTCTGTCAGCTCAATCTCTCATTAAATGCACTCTTAACCACCATCAGCAGCTATAAGCAATACAAGGCTATAAATATAAGATCCCCACAACATTTATAGATAAGAATCCAAGAATATAAGTGTTGAATCTAAAGATCAAAGTTAAATTCCTATGCCCTAACTGATACATTCTTTTTACTAAGTTTGAGAGAGTTACCAATTGTATAAACCTCTCCACTTGGGTGGATTTGTATATCTGCAAGTATGAGTGTTCTTGGTAAAAACACTTGTAAGTTTAGTGAAGCTCAAAAAAATCACTTGGGACTTTGACAGTTTGAAAAGAACTCTTGTAAAAGTGAGCTAAGCACTTGGCAAACTAGCACCTACTGTGTAAAGGGATTTTTGCATAGTGGAAGAGCTTTCAAAGGGATCTTGGAGGTAAAAACGTAGGTCACACGTTGTGATTGAACCTCAATAAATCGGTGTGCTCTCTTGTGCTCAATTTTCTTACTTGGCATCATATCTTCTGATTACTATATTCATCCACTGTTTAGTCACTATTCCATTACTTTAGAAATATTAAATTACATTATTTGCTTTCCATTTTGAAAAGCCCAATTCACTCCCCCCCCTAGGTTGCATATTCGGGCCAACAATTTGGAACCTTGTGCCTAGATATGAAGATCATCCAGTTATTGGAACAAAATGAGTTTTAAGAAACAAAATGAATGAATCTAGAACTGTGGTGAGAAACAAGGCAAGACTTGTAGCTCAAGGCATATTCAAGAAGGAGGAAATGATTTTAATAAGACCTACACACAAGTAGCTATGTTGCTTGCATTTTCATGTTTCAAAATTTTCAAGCTTTATCAAATGAATGTGAAAAGTGCATTTTTTAATGGACTTATTTCTAAATAGGTTTATATGAAACAATCTCATTGTTTTGAAAATTCAAAGTTTCCAAATTATGTTTTTAAACTTACAAAAGCACTTTATAGTTTGAAACAAGTCCTAAGGGCATGGTATGAAAGGTCAAGCAAATTTTTGGTTGAAAATGGTTTCATAAGAGGAAAGATTAATACACTTTTTATCAAGATAAGAGGCCATGACATGCTTATTGTGTAAATCTATGTAGATGACATCATATTTGCCTCTACTAATGAAAAGTTTAGCAAATAATTTACTAAGTGTAGGCAGGGTGAGTTTGAAATGATTATAATGGGAGAACTCAATTACTTCCTTAGACTTCAAATCAAATAATTAGAGGAAGGGATCTTCATTAACCAAACTACGTCCATCAAAAATCTACTCAAGAGATTTGGAATGGAAGATGCAAATTGTACACTCCCATGAACACTTTAACAAAGTTGGATAGTGATAAAAAAAGATATTTATATAGATAACAAGTTGTATAAAAGAATGATTTGTTCATCACATATTATGGTTGTGAAAAGAATTTTTAGATATCTTAAGTACACTCCTAACCTAGAGTTATGGTACTCTAAAACTGTCATAACCCAGGATCCACATGGTACTATATTGTCTACTTTGGGCCTAGACTCACACGGCTTTAAAAAGCGTTATACCAAGGAGATACAAGTGCCTCCATATATAGCACTTCCCTTCTCTTTTCCCAGGCAATATGGGATCTCAGCACATAACCTTGGAGCTAACCTACCACTATCGTAACCTGCCAGGATCTTGTCCCCACCCACGTGCAGTTGCCCGAGTCTCATAAACTACCCCCCTAAATGGGCAATGCATCCTCGCATTGGGCTGGATTCTCACATTTCCGATTGGGATTGGCTTTGATACCATTATGTCATGACCTAAGATCCACATAGTATAATATTGTCCACTTTGGGCCTTGACCTGCACGGCTTTAAAAACGCATTGTACTAAGGAGATACAAGTGCCTACATATATAGCACTTCCCCCCTCCTTCCCTATACGATGTGGAATCTCAACATATAACTTTGAAGCTAGCCTGCCACTGTCGTGGCCTGTCAAAATCTCATCCCCATCCACGTGCAACCACCTGAGTCTTATAATAAGTACTTCATTTAACCTCATATGTTGTACTAATGCTGATTATACTGGAAACAAAGTGGACAAAAAAAGAACTAATGATTCATGTCAATTTCTAGGTAATATGCTAGTTTCATGGTTTAGCAAAAAGCAAAATTTATTTGCACTCTCTACAGCAGAGGCTGAGAACATAGCTGTTGGAAGCTATTATGCTCAAGTCTTTTGGATTAAACACTAACTAGAAGACTTTGGACTCATATATGAACACATTCTTGTCAAATATGACAACACAAGTGCTATCAATTTGACCAAGAACCCTATTCAGCACTCTAGAACCAAGTACATTGAGATTAGACATCATTTCATTAGAGATCATGCACAAAGAGGTGATATTTAACTTGATTTGTGAGCACTGAACATTAATTAGCCGATATCTTCACAAAACCATTGAGTAAGGATTGATTTTGTATGACTGAAAGAGAATTAGGGATGAGAAATTTATTGATTTGATTGATTATCATGCTATATATGTTTAATTGTGTATATGAATCATTTGAACGTGATTTTATATCTATTTGATTCATTCTGTGGCATTTAGAGATCATTATTGCATTTTATGCATAAAGGAGTTGACTCCAAGTCTAAAGGAGTTAACCCCCTGTGTTTTAAAAATGGTCTCTAAACAAAGAAGTTAACACTTGACTTGGGAGTGTTGACACATGAAATGGGTATTGTTTGTTTCAAAAAGGATCAGTTGAAAAAAGGCGACACCCTGAAGTCAAGTGTCGAACCATTTTTATAGAAGACCCAAAAAGAATTTTTTGTACAAAAAGAGTCGACCGCTTGAATACAGAGTCGCCCATCTGCATATACATACACATATGCATACATGCCTATAAATACCATATTTTGCCCTAAGTTTTAGACACTCACTCTCTCACTCAATAAACCGTTACCCCAACTACAAAACCTTCAAAAATCGCTCCTTCAATCTCTATAAATCTTTGATTCGAACCTTCAGATCTTTACATAACTTCTTTTAACCTCCAATGGCACCCAAAACTACTAAACTGAAAAGGACAAGCAAACCCTAGTAGAGTTGACCCCCAAATTCAAAGGATGCAAGAAGAGGAAAGACAAAGGGGAGTCTTACAAGGCTTCACAAAAGAGTAAAGGAAAGCAAGTTGTTGAGGAAGAAAACTTTCTTGAGAATGACATATACTTTGAGGAGCAATTCATCAAAGAAAGGTATGAAGAACATTACTCTTGTATAGTATTCTGAATGGTAGATGGATAGATTATGCTTTCTTTGCCAAAGAAAAGTTTACTGTGGAGCATAAACTTGAGAAGCATAAATGGAAACTTATGATCCTATTGAAAGAGGAAGTTTACCTTGAGTTGGTGCAATAGTTTTATGCCCATGCCAAAAGAGAAAGAACAAGTGTCAATGTCTCTAGCTACGTCAAGGGTATCTCTATTCATCTTACTAAAGGTGTGATTTTTCAAATTTTTGGTATTAGCATTGGTGGAGAGATAGGGCATAAAAACCCTAATAGGTGTCCAGCCATAACTGCTCTCATGGGAAAGGAAATCACTAATAATAATTTCTAACCCATTGCAAATGAATTGCCATTAGAACTGAGACTTGTCCATCACTTTATACGTCATATATTTATCCTTAAAGGTGGAAAGTTTTAGCACATTTCTAAGAAGGAGTTGTTCTTCATGTGGCCATACATCACTGAAACCAAGGTTAACTTAAAGGTGGAAAGTTTTAGCACATTTCTAACAAGAAGGAGTTGTTCTAAGAAGGAGTTTTAGCACATTCCAAAAGTGTAATTTCAATCCCCTAATTTGTGGATTGTTAACTCTAGTTTAGGTATTAGATTAGTATTTTATCCTTAAATTGTCCTAAACATGTCTTTTTTATCTAATTACAGGGAATGGAGTTTAATTGTAAAAGAAATAGCCGAAAACTGCATCACCAAGCGATCACCAAAAGCTCGGCTGAGCAATTGCCCAACCCACTGAGCGCTCAACCAAGCGATCGCCTAATGCATCGAGCGCTAACTTCAGAGAGCTAATTTCACCAAGTGAATTAGGAGCGTTAATAGAGCGATTGGCTAGCACTCACCTAATGGATCCTTTTTTTTTTTTTTGTTCAACGCACAAAAGGCTGTTTTAGGTGTTTTTTGAGGCAATCTCTTATTTTTGTACTTAGATATTTTAAATTTCTTTGTATTTAAGAGTAGTGTATAGATAGAAACTTTACTTTCTTACATTTTCCTTAGCTTTTCTTCATTTTCCTTGTAACCAAATACTAGTTTCTTCTCAATTCAATACAAGATTTATATTTCTCTATCCTTTCTACCATGAATTCTAGTAGTTAATCATCTATTTAGATAAAATTGTGAAGATACACTAAGGATCTTCAAAAATTTCAATGGGGGTAACTAGATTTCAATGATCTATCTTATGATTTCTCTAATTCATCTTAATTGAGTTTAGATCTATAAGAAAATTTAGATTCATAACACAATTTGTTAACTCCTAAGGATTGCACAAATCCAAGGTTTGTTTCTATGATTCTATTAATGGATAATAATTCTACCCTCAATTAAGTATGAATCCAAGGTTTCATAGTCTAAATCCTCCAAATCAATGATCCACAAAGTGATCCTCGATTTGAGTTGTCAAATCCTCCATTGAATTAATTGTATTCAAGCCCCTTTTAATTGTCTCTAAATCTAGATTTCAATTACTTACTTAGTTATTAATTGTTTTCAATTGCTTTGCATTAGTAGTTAAACAACCTTTCTTCCAACATCAATCATATTTTCGGTCTCTTTTACTTAGATTTAATTCACTTAGTTGCAATTCAATTCAAGTTAGGTTAGTGTTCTCTAAGTGTTGATAGCCTATATTGGGCTTGGTCCTCGAGGAAATTGACTACGATACTCACATAATTTTATACTTCAATCACGACACCCGTTCTCTTACAAGGGCTCAATTTTCAAACATCTTTAGAAGTAATTCAAGTTTTGGAGCAATTGCCGGAGACCAAAGGCACAAGGCAAGCACTAAAGAACCTTGGGTTGGAGAGCAATTGGCAGATTAGATCTCCATTTATCCACCACGATGAAGGATTTTACGGCTTAGGCCACGGGTAACTTCGTTCCACCCTTTTATGTGCATAGTATGTTAGATTTTGATTCTTTCTTTTCCACTTTATTTCAGGATTATTTTGTTTGATTAATGTAGAATTTGAATTACATTAATAATTGGATTGGTGGATTGCTAGTGGAAAATTAGGGATTGTGTATAGTTGCTAATTGGTGGTGTATATATATATTGTAGAGATTGAAGATTTGGTTGGCACATTTTGAATATTGCATTAGTGGTATGTTTATGAGGAGATTGGAGGTTCGAAAGGGAGAATATTGAGCATTATTCTGTATGATGTGTTGAGACGCGGTGCGCTATATTTATGTGTGCATTACATCCATCATTCATTGTGCATATCATTATTGCTTGATAGCTCATTTTCACACTCATCATCATCTCAACCCATAGGCACAATAGAGTATTCTTCTCAATGGGTTGAGAATGATGGTAATAGGAGTGTTCATGGTTATAGTGGTGTAAAAGCACCTCCTTGTAGGTCTCTTAGAGACTACATTCCAGCTAGTGATATTAGAGTCTAAGAACCATCTTGCTAGTCTCTTAGAGATTGCATCCATGCTAATGGCCAAAAGGAGCCTTTTATACCAACTCTTAGTCCGGGGTGGTGTAATCAATTCAACCTTTCTAGGGGGCATGAGGGCACCTTTTCCCAGAGCCTTTGGAGATTCATGCCCCAATATTAGAACCAAATATCCTTCACCTTCTCGAACAAATAGAGAAAGGGGAAGATAAAGCGGTTCATGACTTGAGCTTACTTGGCACCTTTGTGCAAGATCATTTTACCTTCTTTACCTTCCATGACCTTTCTACCCTTGTGTGCTTGATCGTTATATCCTTAAGTTCAACAATGATGTTGAAATTATCTATTATTATACTTGTTTGAACTCTTCACAAGTTTCAAGAGTGGACCTAAAGGATGATAGTAAATTTTCACTTAAGGGTATTATGTGATCTTCTCTCCAATTTTGTGTAGGAGTATGAGTAGTTTAGATTGTTTTTGTTTTTAATTTTATTTTGTTTTATTAGTTAGGTTTCCATTTTAGTTGGAGGGTGCAATCAGGCATCCTAGCTCCTTTTCTTTCACGTTTTCATTTCATTTTGTGATTTGTCTTTATGCATTGAGTATAATGCATCATTTTAGTTTAGAGGAAGGGGGGGGGGGGGGGTGTGTAGTGATAGAGGCTTAACCTCTACTCTTGATTTTGTTTTTTTTTTGTGATACACCTTTAAAAAAAATTGTTATTGAAGAAAATTTTTGCTTTTAAACCTTTGATGATGACTGCCTCTAGTTAAAGGTAGAGTTTAAATGCCATTTGTATGAGCACGTCACTTCATTGCATTTATCTAACACTCTATTGCTCATAGTGGATGTCACTTTTGAGCTTTATTGTATATCCTTCTATGTATTACCCTTATCTCTTATGTATGGATTATACAATTATAGGTGCGATATGACATTGTTATCTTTCAACCACTTGTACCATTTGGTAAAGACTCGGGTATTGTATGGTCTCGGTATCATTTCTTTCATTACTTTGGCACATTTGTCCATGTACTCTTCATATTGATTTCTAGATATTCATAATTGATGTGTTGATTCTTTATTTTCAAGGTACCATAACATGACTTGTGAAAGTGTCACTTAACATTAGAAGATAGGAATCTTTGCATGTATCTTTACTCAAGTTGATGTTGATTCATTCTTTACATCTAACACATTGTGAGTTTTGCTTTATTCATGCATTACTAGAGGGGATTACATAATTGCGCACAATCATGCTTTATAACATCATTTATGCTATCTCTTGTATTTACATCCTTACATTAGTGGAGACTTCTACTTTGTGAGCTTTAAAATAATTATTGTTTTTCGAAGCGATTACATTTACTCAAGGATTAATTCTTCACCCTCATTTTCTTCAATAGTTTATGTTTGCATTTGATTCGTGAGTTGAGTATTGATCTTGATATTGACACTTATATTATATGAAATACTTTGGTTGAGTACTTTGGGATATGATTCTAGGCCTTTATTCTTCTTGATAGCCATGAGTTTCCCATTATAAAGCCATATATTCCTTTGACCCTCTTTGATCCATTTTCTTTATTCTTTTGTTGAAATGCAAAGTAATGCTACTTCCTATCTTGTACTTGTAAAATGATGCCTTTGTTGAAGAGAGTATACTATGTTGAGGCATTGAAGAAAGAAAGAAAACAAAAAAAATGAAGAGATGGATTGGGGAATTTAATAGAAAAAGAGCATATTGTGAAGTTGAAAATATTGAATGCAATAGGGAACATCAAAATAATGGAAACAAAAAAGCAGAAGAAAGAAAGAAAAAAAAAGAAAGAAATGTTTTTAAGTTAAAAGAAGTATGAAGAAAAGAGCAAAATGCTTAGAAGAATGCTTTGGAATTGAAAATGGGAAGAATTGTAGTTGCTTAGCCATTCATCATTTCATTTTTTGATTACACATGACTTGATTTATTTCTATCCTTCTTCATCCTTACCTATTATACCTTCTAAACTACCTTCCTACTTACAAAGGGCTTAGTTGATTCAAGTAATGCTTGATTAAGGATTTTAGTAGAGTATAAGTCATTTATTGTCAACTTCTTTGAATCAATGATTAACTATGAATACTCTTTCATGAAGCTATGCTAGGTTGATGCACTTATATCTTTTTGGTTTTTTGGTAATTGGTATGTTCACTTGATTTCTTTTTACATTTACTCTATTATTGAACATGCCATTGTGAGAACCATGCGGGTCTTTATTTGTAAGTGTATGTCCAATGAATTGTTGAATCAAAGCTTTAGGTTGTGGTTTGCATAAGTGAGTTTCATTTGAGTTACTTAGCATGATTCTTCATCCACACACTTGAAACTCTCTTTTGTATAAATGATTGCATATATTTGCATGTGTTAGGGGATAGGAGTGATATCTAATATTTTCTCAAGCTAGATTATGCATATTCTCCTTATTCTTATCCTTAATTGCAACTCACAAAGAGATGTTTATGGATATCATCACTGAAAACCCTCACGAGATATCACTCGTCCACTAACCTAAGGGTTTAAAGGCTTGATGCTGGGCTAAATGGATCCATAATTCCTATAAAAGTGGAGATTATCTTATGTACATACTTGCTTTAGTTGTAGATTTTGCTAGGGAATAGCAAAAAGCTAAGTTGGCAGGTATGATTACACTCCAAAAGTGTAATCTCAATCCCCTAATTAGTGAATTTTTAGCTCTAGTTTAAGTATTAGATTAGTATTTTATCCTTAGATTTTCCTAAACATGCATTTTTTTTATCTAATTGTAGGGAATGGAATTTAATTATAGTAGGAAGTCCAAAAAGTGCATCACCGAGCGATCGGCCGAGCTATCGCCTAACTCACCTAGCGATCGCCTAATGCACCGAACGTTAACTTCAGAGAGCTGATTTTACCGAGTGAATCAGGAGCGTTAATTGTCTCTAAATATAGATTTCAAATACTTGCTTAGTTGTTAATTGTTTTCAATTCCTTTGCATTAGTAGTTAAACAACCTTTCTTCCAACATTAATAATATTTTTGGTCTCTTTTACTTAGATTCAATTTACTTAGTTGCAATTTTATTCAAGTTAGGTTAGTGTTCTCTAAGTGTCAGTAATCTATATATGGCTTGGTTCTCGAGAAAATTGACTCCGATACTCATCGAATTTTATACTTCAATCGCAACACTCGTTCTCTTGTAGAGACTTAATTTCCAAACATCTTTGGAAGCAATTCACTTGGCTAACTACATTTTATATCACATGATCAAAGCTACTAGGACAAAGGTTAGTTTGCCCTATGGGATGTTTTTGACAAAAATTTTCAAGCACTTCAAGGTTGATTTGTCAAATGAGAAGAACGGGAAGCCTGACCCAAATTCTGCTGAGTATAACCACAAGACCCTATCAATAATGTGGTACTACTTCAACAAGTAGACCAAGACTTGGACCACAAAGAAAGAAAAAATTGCTGAAGAAACTGGAACTCCAAGGGCAAGTACTTAAGAGAAAGGTGAATCCTCTAGGGATCAAAGGAAACTTTTTCCCGTGAGCGTTATGCATAGCAGTAATTTTGTGGAAATGGAAGCTTTGATAAACATGATGAGGGACATGAAGAAGTATCAAGAGGAAATATTCACAAAGATTGGCGAGAAGGTGGAGAATGGAGCAATGAGGTTGCTAGCTACTAAAAGAAAAGTGAGGGAAATGAGTAAAGCTTTTGTGACTAAGGGAAGGACTTTGTAGAAAGAAATCTTCAATGCCTTAGATGTCTCAACTGAGCATCTTGGCAAGTATATCAAGAAGATCGTTGGAGATAAATAGAAGCCTCTCAACCCTAAAGCAACAGAAGCAACAATAAATAACTCTACTGAGGAGTTGAGTGCTTCAACTGAGGAGACCACATCTCAGCCCTCAACTGGTGAACCATCAAGCCCTACTAGCCAAACACCTCCAAAACTTTTACCAAGCCAAAAAAGATTCTATATGAGGCAAAAAAAAACAAAAAAAATTCTAACCTCCAAATTCACCAACACTGCTGATAACCTTGTTGACTTATCCAAAATTCCATTTCCCAAATCCACATTAGCACTCTTACATTTGCATTTGTATGTTTTTTTAATAATATTTTTAATTGGATGGTGTGTCATCCTTAAAACAATATGTTGTAATATTTTGCAAATGGTTTTTTTGGATTATTATATATGCTATGAATGTTTTGCTTATGCTTTGTCTTGTTCATGGTAAGTTGATGAGTTGACTACTTTTGGTTGATTTTCAAACAATAATTCTTTTCATGTTTTAAGATTTTTTAATTTGTACCTATCAATGTTACACATATATATCTATTTTTAGTAAGTTGACAAAAAGGATGAGAAATACATATGGGAAGGTATATGAAAATTCTACAAAAAAAAGGGGAGAAATAGTACTTATAAGAAATATGGGAGAAGTATCTGCATGAATGAGTTTGTTTCAAAAAGGGGAAGAGAATATAAAAAAGGGGGAGAAGATATTGAATTTCATAAGAAATTGGGAGAATACTTTATTGAACAAGTCTTTTTATATTTTGAACTTATCTATCTTACTATTATTCTAAAAATGCTCAAAACCTAGAAATGCATTTACTTCAAAAGAAATGGAGAAAAATGTTGTTACCCCCAGCAGGTAATATTTTCTGAATTATCTAATATTGCACATTGTTCATTAGATATTGATTATTTTGTTCATATTGATTAAGGTTTTGTCACCATCAAAAAAGGGGAGATTAATGACTTTATGCCTTGATTTTGATGATAACAAAATATTGTGTTAAGGATCTAATGACTCTACTTAGTATGCAGATCATATTATGAGTTAATCTCATTAGGATTATAACTTGGAGCTTGATATAATGAAGATATTGTGTGTTGAAAACTTATCATGCATGTTAAAGGTTATTGAGCCATGATGATTGATTGAAAAAGAACCTTACAATAATATTATATTTATAATATTATTAACAAGGGATTGAAGGTGCTTAAACATGATGAAAATTTATTGAAGATCTACACAAGACATGACAGCTCTACTTGAAGGTTTTAAAGACGTCTTGGAAGAATGGAAACTATGTTGATTGAAAAACTCTACAAGTGATTAAAATTGATTAATTTCATCTTGAAGATATTGAAGGTGTTCTTGGAGATCAACATACTTTCGAGAAGCCAGTTCAAGCTTTGGAAGCCTTATTTGAATGATTCTTGAAGTCTTAGAAGAAGATTGAAAAAAACTGGCAGACGTTGAAGTCTCTTGGTAAAAAGAGTTCATTCATTCTAGGGCTTGACACCTTTAGACAGTGGTATTGGACAAGAATCTGAAGTGCAAAAGAGTTTACTTATTTATTCCAAGAGTCAACACATTTGTCCAGAATACAAAATCTTGAAGAATGTCGAAAGAGGGTTGACACCTCCATTCTCAGGGGTCAACACATTTCAACATAGCCTTAATGAAGTTTGGTGGAAGTGAAAAAGAGTCGACACCTGTTTCTTAGGGGTTGACACATGTGGGCAGATTGTTGAGGACGTTGGCACCAGAACAAAAAGGGTTGACTCATTTAGTTCAAGAGTCCACACATAGGGCCCAACGGTTATATTTTTTAACATTCTTTCAGGCCGAATTTGTATTAAATGCTCTCTCAACCACCACCAACGGCTAGAATCAATGTTAGGCTATACATATAAGATCCCCACAGTATTTATATACAAATTTAATATTATAAGTACTGAATCAAATATCAAAACTGTAAATTTCTAAACCCGAATTGCTACATTCTTTTTGCTGAATGATTAAGGTTATTGTTGAGCTTACACTTGCTTATCTACTCTTTATGAGAGATACTCATTGTATAAAGCTTATTTATTTTACTTGAGTGAGTTTATAAACCTGCGAGTTTGAGTATTTTTGGAAAAAACATTTGTAAGTTTGAGTAAAACTTAAACAAAATTACTTAGGTCTTGATAGTTTGAGAAAAACTCTTGTAAAAGTGACTTGGGTACTTGGACAACTAACGTTTACTGTGTAAAGGAATTTTTGCACAGTGGAAGACACTTTTAAGGGAATCTTGGGGGTGAGGACATAACTCATAAGTTATGACTGAATTTCTAGTAAATCGGTGTATTAATTTGTGCTCTATTTTTCTTCGTTGCATTTTATATCTTCTTTTTATTATTCATACCATAGTTACCAAAAAAACTCATTTTGGAAGGGAAAACACATTTTTTAAAAAATGTGTTTTCGATGCCGATACGAAACTTATTTGAACATTTAGAGAAACGTTCAAAAAATGCAGGAGAAACATTTTAGAAACTCTTGAAAAACGTTTAAGAAACTCTTGAGATACTTAATGAAAACTCTTGAAAAACTTAAGAGAAATGCTTGGAAAACTTAAAATATTAATTTTTATACATTTTTTCCTTTAAGTTCTGACTTAGTATCTATGAAATTATTCCTATAGGTTTGTATAAAATTTCTCAAAAGTCTCCACTAAGTTTTTTAAAAGTCTGCAATAAGTTTCTTAAAAGTTTCCTTTCAGTTTCGCAAAAATTTCCTATAAGGTTCGTATTAAGTTTCCCAACTGTTTTCCGCTTCCCATTTTCTCTTATATTTTTTGGCCGCTTTTTACACTTCCACTTTCTATTTTGGAAACTATGGTACATACATTGATTAGTTACTATTCTATTGATTTATTAATTTTTAATTGCATTATTTGCTAGAAATCCAATTTTCTACCCTCTTAGGTTGCATATTCGGGCCAAGAATTTTCTCTCTAATTTCACCACAATTCAAGTGAAGAAACCATTGAAGATGTCTCGAGATGCCTTAAAGGAGAAGACGAAGCTCTACAATGTAGTCTTCTCATCCTAACTACTTGCAATTTCGTAAATTCATCCATTCCCTTTTTCTACTCCTGCATTTCCCCTACTCTTTCTACCCTTTACCTTTTGATCATTTTCTTTTTATGTGAGCCTTGATGTGATTGCTAGACTCTTTATCCATGACATTGCCAGCAATGGGGGCTCACACATGGCAAACTGAAAAGCCAGGCTGGGAGCACCTTACTCATCCTGGTATAATGTGATTCTTCATGATTTTTGAGGTTTTTCTATGCTCCACTAGATGTCATTTTGAATGTTCTTATGTTGTCAACATGCGTAAATTTTCACCTGCATCTTTTTGCTGTCTCATTTTAATTGTTTTTATCTTTTCATTTCGACATGAAAATGATTTTATCGCAAGAATGTCCAATTCATTTTGAATATGCTGTGCTTGTTAATTTTGACATAAACCCACCATAAGCAGTGGTGGAGTTAAAAAATTTATCTACAATGAGCACCCATTACTTACAACTCAGAATTTTTTTTTAGAGTAATGCTATACAATAAAAAAAAAATTATTCAAATTTTTTATAAAATGATGTGGTTGTTTGTGGCGCTTTCATTTCAAAGCAGAATATCTACTATTTTGGCTAATATTTTTTAATGTGTCATTACTACATCATTTTAGTGAAGTTTTTTATATGAAAAATTCTATAAAAATATTTTTTTTCATAATCAATAATAGAGAACTTGACTTCTATATGTTTATAATATATATATATATATATATACACATATAAGCTTTTATAGATAGCATACGAAGGGATCTTTGAAACAAATTAAAGATTTAAGGAGGGCATTCATAAATTCCTAGAGGGGGCAAATTGAGAGATATTTTTAAAATTTTATATTAAAGTACAGTTTTTAAAAATATAGGGGGCATTTATTAAACTTCAAATGGTGCAAATGGAAATAAATTTTTAAAGTTATAGGTGAAAATATATATATATATTTAATTTAAGGGGGAGCAATTTCCTCTCTGGGCCCTACATCCCTCCGCCCCTGACCATAAGAATGAGGATTTTGCCTATTTGGATTTTGGACTTGAAACCATTTTTGGGTAATTCCTCTTTTCATTTTAGCACAAACTCCTTTTAAGATGGCTTGAAATCCACTCTGATTGCATGTCTCTACCAAATAGGGTTCAAAAATCTTTTCTACTATAGTATCCACTTTAATGAGGTCTAGACCATACTTTAGTTTTACCACTTTGACTATAATTTCATCTCTGTTTTGAAAGTAATTTTACCCTTCTGGATTCAAAATCTCTTTTGAGAATGAGTTTAGGCCTAAATTTTCAAACCACATTTTCAATACATGAAACTTGGCCATTATGCTTTTCATTTTCAAAGCATGCTTATGCCCATTGTGCCCTTTTGGCCAATTTTCATGAAAAATTTAGGCCAGTATGTTGTTCCCAACACTTGGAGCATGTGTTCATCATTTTCACACTCATAAGGTTGCATGGTCCATTTCAATGTTAAGCTAGCCATTTTCTTCAAAATATTAAACAATGCCTTAATTGACTATTTTGAGCTTAAGTCACTTTTATTTGATATTTTTAGTTGCGGCCATTAGGCCATTCTAATTGTTTTGAGCGCACTAATTTTCCGCAAGGCTACGTGTCGGTTGTTGCGGGACTTTTAGGCCTAAATGCCTTTTTACGATTTTTTTATATAACATTTTGACCCATGGGGCTCTAAGACCCACTATCATTTCATTAGGTCCGTTCAATTATTTCATGTGGACCCTTGGACCCATTTTCTATTTCATTAAGCCCATCTCATATTTCATTATTACATTTGCACCCATAGGCCCAACTTGTCTATTAATTGAAATAGGCCGACCTAGTTAACTCCGAGCTCGAACATAGTGGACTTATTGGATTAAAAGATGTTTTCCAAAGATACTGTCCAACAAAAATTTTCCAAATGCACTTGTTCCACAATACTTGGTTTTTCAACAAACCAAAACAAAAAAAAATTAAATTTTGCAAAAATTGAATTTTTTTGAAATTCGACAGTGAAAAGCCTTTTATATCACCAAAAATGTTGTCCAATATGTTTTTAAAAATCCAAAACCAGTCATACATGGAACTAATCCTCTAATACGATTAATCTCTTAGGTCTCTCGTTGAGGCGCAGTCGAAGCCAACTTTTGGGAGTTTTCTTCTATTTATTTCCAAGGCGGTTAGTTTGGCGGCAGAATCGTTTAAGTTGTCTCCCCTTCTGGTATTATTGGAAGTAGTTCACCCAAAACCGGGCACAAACATTTTCTTTTAAATCGAAACCCTATTTTCAAAAGCAAATTTAGTGCCTTGGGTGAAGGACAAAAAGAACGTGGTATTTCGTTGTTCGGGAACCAAAAATAAGACTGAAAGGGTTCGCTATTGCTCAGCTGCTTTGCGTATTAAGAAAGCCCTATTGTCCAAAGGGGGCATGCTACAAGAGCATAGGTGAGTGATAAGCGTAGGAGGCGTGCCCGAAGGGCAGCAGCAGCAATGTTGTTCCAGGTGCCGTCGCTAGATTGAGATCTGTAAGGTGGCTAACACCTTCTCCGTTTGCAACCAAAACCTCAAACTCATTCTCTTGGTTCGTTAGACTAACATGGAGTAAACTTTCAAAAGAGTGTTCTTGTATCAATTCAGTACATTTTTCAAATAAAATCTTTAAAATTCAAACCATTTTTCAAAATATTTTCTTTTTAAGGCGACCTAATCAAGGCCCTCACTAATTGTGCAGTTTCAATTAAGTTGCAAAAAGGCTTTAATTGTTTGACTTGTTTTCACTAAATTTAGCCACTGTCTCTTTTTCCCCCCACTTTAGCTAGGAATGACAGTGTACCAGAGAAAAATGAAAATTCGACTGAACTTGTCCTATTTGGGGAAGGTATGGAATGGAGATGGAGAAAGGGATGAAGGTAAAAATGAAAATGCATATGGGTATGGAGGTGGAGATGGACCAAGGGTTTCTCCTGTCCACTTTAAATTTTTTTAAATTTTATATAGACTGATTTTTTTTTTTTTTTTACTTTACTCTTTGGACGCCTACTTGCTTAGGATTTTTTCACTATTTATCTAATGATGTGAATAGATGTATAATTTTTAAAAATTAGCATATTGTAAGTGTAAACAAATTAAATGGTAAAATAATGTGGAATAGATGTATAATTTAATTATTAAGAATTGTTTGGTATGAGATATAACTTACTGATCATTTAGATAGAGGATTAAAATGACTATGATGAAGTCTTTTAGGTTCATTAATGTCAAACATAAGTTAGATGATAAAAAAAAGTCAAAAATAATATTTGAGAAATTAATTGGCTTAAAAGCTTTGGGAATTGAACACCAAATTCTGCAAATAAGGTTTTTATTACAATTTATGTATCACAAGTATGAAATGCAGAAAAAAAAAATTCTTCAAAATCGGTAGAGCTGACTCTGATTTTTTGTCTTGAGTATGAGTTGATTTGCACTTCGGGTTTAAATTAGACTTGGCAGGTGCAGGGTGGGAGCAAGTGTGGAGGTGGGGGTGAACAAAAGTTTATACTCATGGAACGGGGATGTACTTCCAACAAAATTCTCATACGAATATGAAGGCTAAAATGAATGTGAATTTTGTAAGTAGATGCAATGATGGAGATGCTAATCCCTGCCCCTCGCCGGCCCAGTCTATTGATATACCTAAGTTTAGCTCACTACTATAGCCATCTTTCTCTTTCACTTCTTTTATTTTTTTACTCTTTTTAATACTGGATATCTAAACTTTCAACTGACTACTTTTCAAGTTCCTGCAAGATCATCATATTCAAAAACTATGTAAACTTTATACAAAAAGCTTATACAACTTTTAAAGCTCACAAGAAAAGTTTACGCAATTTTTAGAAATGAAACATAATAAAGCTCAAGAATTTAAAATATTCAAAAATAAAAATATATATTACGTGTTCAACTGTTTCCACCCCAATTAACTGTCTTATAAATTTAAATAAATGGACTTCTTTGCTTTTTCTTCTTTTTTTTATTTTTTTTATTTTTTTAACTTTTTAGCTTATGAGGTGAAGTGCACTTCACATATTTGTGCATATATTAATGGTGGATTTTAGTATGCTTTTCCTATGTCCATTGAATATCTAAGAGTCCAAAATATACATCATATCATGAAAAGAAAGTATAAAGAAGATACTCACCTTCTTTTTCTTTTTTTTATTTGCTTTTTTTCTTTTCCTTCCCTATTGTGAACCCTTTGTCCAAGTCTTCCAAGTGGGCTGGTCAACTGACCATGATATGGATTAAATCAGGGTTGATCCCAATCCGATCCGATAAGGGAATCCACCTAATATGATTTGTTCGGATCCGAATATGATAGATTTGGATACACGATCCGTAAATTCAACCCGTCACTAATTCTTTTTTTCTTTTTTTGCTTTTCAAATATTTTTGGCGTAGGAAATATTCCGAGTGTATTTGGTCTGGAGGAAAATACACCCAAGAAAGAAAAGAGAAAAAAGGGGTTAGCAACTTAGCATAGCACCCAACTCTCAACACTACTGAGGAAGGATAAACCAAACGTCGGCCAACGACTTTTATCATATCTCCCTATCAGTTATTGCGAATCCTCACCTCTGTCACTCACACAAGGCCACTTCTTATCTCTCTCTCTTTCTCAGTTAACACCACAGCTGCAAACCACCAATCACCACCTTCGTTTATTAGCACTCAATTATCGATTAATCACCACACAACCCCTTTTAACCAAAACACATCATCTCGTCACCATCCTTAGTTCTAGTTCTCTGCTGGTCGAGATCATCACTACGACATTGCCCAGTCTATACCAATCATTACGCCGTTATGAAACTTGTCAACAGAGTTTGACAACGATCATCGCCACAATCAAGCTTTACTCCAACCAAATAATAGGTAATCACTAGTCAATTTTTAATTAGGGTTAGAATTTAATGACTAAACCGTAGTCTAATAACAAAAATCAAGAAATATATTAAAAATTTGTTAATCGAATTGAATATGAGATCTAATATGTGTTTGTTGGATCTGATTAACAATCGGATAGGCTGGGTCTGCGTGGAATGGATCGCTGAATTGTATTATTAAATCTGCTAAACGGATCTAGATTGGTCGGGTCGGATCCCTTGAGAGGCCGGCTTCCAAGCGTGGTCAATCAACGCGTGTTTGATCAGCTGATTCCTCCAGTCAAGGGTAGGGCCCACACTTTGGACCCACCAAAGACGTTGGAGTCAGGGGGCCAAATTGAGTGTTTATAGTGTTAGTGTGTGTTTTTTAATCAGAAAAAAAAAAATAGTTGTTTATCAGGTCTAATGTTTGAGTCAAAGTCCAAGAAACAATATTCCACAAAACAAAAACTATTGTCAGTCAGGTCTTTCTTTTGGCAGTAACGAAGTCCAGTCAACTCACCCCCAACAACACGTTCTTCTCTCTCTAAAAGCCTCACAATCTCTCTCTCTCCTCTGTTTCTAATTCTCTGTGCTCATCTCCTTCAATTCCTCTCTGCCTCCTTCCTCTCTGTCCTTACGCACCTGACTGATATATATATATATAAAATAAGATCACCGCTGGTGTTTGATACTCTACAGCGCAAGCCCAAATGGGAAGGTATGTACCCCTCACTTCTGTCCTCTTGTTCTTCTTCTCCCTCTTCCTCCGGTTGGTGGTCTCTCAACTGCCTTCAAACCAAACGGCCACCATGAACAATCTCTATGAGATTCTCAATAACAACACAGCTCCATCTTCTCCTTTTCCATGGAATTCCACCAAAGACCCAAATCCATGTTCATGGAAGCGAGTTACATGCAGTCCCAATAACTCCTCCATCACCGGCATCTCTCTCCCTTTTTTCTCTATCTCGACCTCGGATGTTCTTGCTGTTCTATGCCAGATTGATACCTTAGAGGCCGTTGATCTCTCCAACAATCACTTGAGCTCAATCCCGGATGGGTTCATGACTGGTTGTGGAAAGATTAGGGGGTTGAAACTGTTGAATTTTAGTAGGAACAAATTGTCTGGTCCTTTGCCTACTTTTGATGCTTTTAGCATGTTGGAGTCCTTGGACTTGTCCTATAATTCATTGAGTGGAGGGGTTGATTTACAGCTTCAAGGGTTGTCGGGCCTCAAAAGCTTGAACCTTAGCTACAACCAGTTTAATGGGTCTGTTCCTACTCAGCTTGGAAAATCCTTGATTTTGGAGGAGCTTGCGCTCTCTACCAATTCCTTTGAAGGTAAAATCCCCGAAGAAATTGCAAATTATTCGAATTTGGCTGTGATTGATCTTAGTGTAAATCAGCTTTCTGGGTCTATCCCTGATAGATTTGGTGAGCTACCCAAGTTGCAAATATTGGTTCTGTCTTCCAATCATTTGAGTGGTGGAATTCCACAATTCCTTTCAAGTATCCAAACTCTATCGCGATTCGCGGCCAATCAGAACAATTTTACTGGTATTATTCCAGGTGGGATTACTAAGTATCTCAGGAATTTGGACCTTAGTTTTAATATGTTAAACGGGTCGATTCCTGCAGACCTTTTATCCCACTCAAATTTGCAGACTTTGGATTTATCTGATAATTTATTAGGGGGTTCCATACCTGCAAATATGTCTTCAAGCTTGGTGAGGTTGAGATTAGGAAACAATCGTTTGAATGGGACAATCCCATCTTCATCTTTTGGAAGCCTTCAGAAATTGATCTATTTGGAGCTGGAGAACAATAGTTTGACTGGATCAATACCTACTAAATTGGGTTTGTGCTCGAGTTTACAGCTGTTGAATCTTGCGAAGAACAACCTCACTGGTGTTCTGCCGATACACTTGGGTAATCTTAGCTATCTTCAGGAATTGAAGCTTCAAGTCAACAATTTGGTTGGGGAAATCCCAATTCAAATTACCCAATTAAAAGGCTTGCGGAAACTGAATATCAGTTGGAATTCGCTGAACGGTCCAATACCTTCTTCAATTTCAAGTTTACAGATTCTCACTAACTTGGACTTGCGAGGCAACAATCTCAACGGTTCAATTCCTGTTTCGATTAGCAACTTAAATTCTCTACTAGAACTCCAACTTGGGAAGAATCAGCTTAGCGGGAAGATTCAGTTCGTGCCACAGAATTTGCAGATTGCTCTAAATTTAAGCAGTAACCACTTTGAAGGACCTATTCCGGAGATCCTTTCAAAATTGGTTGGATTAGAAGTATTGGATCTGTCCAACAACAGATTTTCAGGTAAGATCCCAGATTTTCTGGCTGAAATGAAAGCCTTGACACAATTGGTGCTTTCCAACAACTTACTTTCAGGAGTGATTCCCAAGTTTTCAACATTCGTTACTGTTGATGTAAGTGGAAACAATGACCTCAGAAACAATACAGCGTCCGAGCCTCCCTCAGCATCACAGAAGAAGAGAACAGTTTCTGTGGGAGTTGTCGTTGCAGTTGCTGCTGCTGTCCTCGCTGTTGGGATAGTAACAATCATTGCCATCTCAATTTCCAGAAGATTTTACAGGATAAATGATGAGCAGACAGAGTCTCGGGAAGAGTTTTCTCGGCCCCAGGTTATCCAGAGCAATCTGTTAACTGCAAATGGCATTCACAGGTCTAATATCGAGTTCACAAAAGCCATGGAAGCAGTGAGTGAACCATCAAACATTGTCTTGAAGACTAAGTTCTCGACCTACTACAAAGCCGTCATGCCTTCCGGTTTGAGTTATTTCGTCAAGAAGCTTAACTGGAGTGACAAGATATTCCAATTGGGCAACCATGAGAAATTTGGAGAAGAGCTAGAAGTTCTAGGGAAGTTGAGCAATTCAAATGTCATGACTCCTCTGGCCTACGTCTTGACAGTTGACAGTGCTTACCTCTTCTATGAATTTGCACAAAAGGGTACCCTTTTCGATGTCCTCCATGGGAGCTTGGGAGAAGCTTTGGACTGGTCAAGCCGATACAGTATAGCAATCGGAGTAGCTCAGGGTTTGGCATTTCTACACGGATACGCTTCTGGTCCGGTTCTCCTCCTCGACCTGTCAAGCAAAAGTATTCTGCTGAAGTCCCTGAAGGAGCCTCAGGTTGGAGATATTGAGCTTTCTAAGGTGATTGATCCCACGAAGAGCACCGGCAGCCTTTCTGCAGTTGCTGGTTCTGTTGGCTATATTCCTCCAGGTGATGCCACTCGATAACCTTATCTTAGTTACCACCTGTGATGATGACATACACTGTCATAATCTTATTGAGGTTTGAAATTACATATACTGATTTTGTTGCATACTTGCATATGAAACTATCACCCTTGAATCATAAAAGGTTAATTTGTTTCAGATCTGTAATAACAACATATGATCTTTCCTAGATTTTGCCCCATTTGGTTATGGATTGGTTACTGTTTTCTGAAATTTTCCGAGTTCAAATTTAGTAAATTGTTTTTAGAAACTGTTTTCATCAACCACGTTAGGTAAACCAGTTCCGAAATTTGTTTTCAAGAGATTTTTCAGAAACACTCCAGTTTTAGGAACCAAAAAACAGGTGATATTTGCTTTTGGAACTGTGTTCATACTAAAATGAAAACGATGTTGGTTTCGATAGTCTCATTTTTTTTGTCTCCAAGAACGCGAAAAATGAGAGTCCATTTTTTAATTTCTGAAAACACAAAAAAATAAAAATGAAAACGGAATCATAACCAAAACAGGATAAATTTTCATACTCATTCTTGAGTTTGAACTCAACAAATGTTTCTTAACAAATATTTCCCCCGAAACCAAACTTGACATGACGTCGAAATTTTGAAATTTTGCCATCTTGTCTCCAAAGCTTCTAATGTTTTTGCTTCTTTGGCTTTCAGAATATGCCTACACAATGAGGGTGACAATGGCCGGGAATGTCTATAGCTTCGGGGTCATTCTGCTGGAATTGGTGACCGGAAGAGCTGCAGTTACCCAGGGAACTGAGTTAGCCAAGTGGGTGTTGAGCAACTCAGTGAAGCAAGATAAATTGGATCACATTCTTGATTTCAGTATAAGCAGAACATCACTCGTAGTTAGGAACCAGATGCTTGCAGTTCTGAAAGTGGCTCTAGCTTGTGTTAGCATATCGCCGGAAGCAAGGCCCAAGTCGAAAAGCGTACTGCGAATGCTCCTAAACGCGAGATAAGCCTAGACTTATGAGATTAAAATCAACCCAGCAGCTGCAGCATTTTTACAAGGAATGAGAATCCGAGTTTTGATTACTTCCATTTCGATTTCTAATACATACATATATATTATATATATATATATCAGTTTTTGAATCAATGTATAAATAGGGTGTGAGAATTGATCTACAACTCCCATGTATTTTACCCTTATAACCTCTGCATCAAGCAGAGTTGCTGTTTCAAGGATGAATATCCTTCTATATATATATATAATACATGAAACATGTTTGTATGGATTTTCTTCAAGGATGGTGTAATTCAGCAGTGGCCCCACTCTGGTTGATCTTTCTTAAACTCTTCACTACATATAGAGACAGAAACCTCAAGCAAAAGGTGCCTAACGAGGTGGTGGTTCCAAACCATTGCTCGCTTCTGATTTTTAACCAGGGGGTTCCAGAGAACATCACCGTTATCTGAAAGGGAAGTTTTGAGCCTTACCCTGCTTGGTTATAGGTCCGATTCTGGTGTCTATTTTGTTTTTTTTTTTTCTTTTTCCGTAAACAAAAAACCAAGACTACCAAAAATACCATCATTTTGTTATCATTTTTATTGTCGAATAAAAACCGTTCTAGAAACTCAAAAAACACAATTTTTCAGTTCTTAAAACTCATTTTTTTTAGAAATTTTCCATGCGGACAAGCAACAACAGTTTCCGAACCAATTTGCGTTCTGAATTTCAACAAACGAAAACAGAACAAAAAACGTCAGCAAACGGCTGAAAGTCAAATGAGGCTGCTAGATCTCCATTTCTCCGTTCATAGCCGCAATTTGCTGCTATGGTTCCTTAGATGCCACATTAAGAAAGAATTCCTGTGTTTGATTATATAATACCTACAGTGACCTGATAGTAATTTGGCAAGAACCGGCATCCGTAACACAACCCTGGTGTGCATGGCTGAGATTCTAACCTATGGCTTCTGTTGATACTTGGTGGGATTCTTGGCACAATCCTCATTATGTAAACACAATTTGATGCTGGTAATGACACAAACAGCAATCCGTGTCAAAAAGTTCTTGCCATTGAAGAGTGTGTTCCACTTGAATGAACTTTGTAATTGGAAATCTCCATGAACAGATATGATAACAGTTTAAGTACATCCTGACTTGAAACTTAACAAAAGCTAATGAAATGGGAAACATGCAACACTTTCAAAATTCTGCTCCTGTTGTCTCTCAGAAGCTTGACTGAGCAGATGCAGATTAGCTCCTAAATTTCTCCACAAGCTTAGTCCGCCAAGATCAAGGATGATAATGGAAAAGAATAGAGCCATAGGCACAAACAACAATTAAGTAATCTCAGACCGTAGGAAGAACTATAGAGTAAGATCTTTAGGGTCCTCAATTATCTTAGCTAGGGTTTGCAAGAATGAAGCCAGATCAGTACCATAAATGGCACGATGGTCTGCCGTAATATTTACCTGTAGAAATTGCATTTCAGTGTAAAAATCTCTATACATTCCTCCCAAAAGTTTTCCCAAAAATAAAATAAGATTCTATAAAAGAAGTTGTGGAGCTAAGGAATAAATAAAATATGTACACATATGTACCTGCATCTGGCTTTTCATGCCAATTCGACCATCCTTGGTAGCTAAAACGGTGGGCTGAGATGCTCCAACAGCCATGATTGCACCCTGGTTGAATTCCATCATGTACAACTCCATAAAAATAACAATACAAGCCTCGGGCTCAGATAGGTAATCTCGCAGAGGCAATGACATTTGAATTTAAATTTGGACACTTACAGTTCCTGGTGGCAAGATGGCATCAAAGTGATCCACACCAAACATTCCAAGGTTAGAGAGAGTAAAAGTGCCTGCAACATCACCAAAAAGACGAATAAGCAAACAAAAAATGGTATGTTTGCATCAAAGATGCAACAAATGTTGCTATATCTAAAAGAATAACCTACATCAAACTCTAAGACCAAATCTTAAGTAAGGAACAAAATTTCCATTTATTTCTATTGAAATAGCCGCAATGTTTCCATTTCTTAATAGACCGAAACGAAACACTAGCGAAATTACGAAACTCTATTGTTTCCATCAAAATACACTGGAACATAGAAAATTTTACTGAAACACAACGCTATATATCGAAACAATAAATTGTTTCAACATAAATTTAGAGCTTTTAAAAAATGTTGAACAATTTTTATTAAAAAAAAATACAAAAGATTATATTTTACTATATTAATATTTGTCACTTCTAAAATATTTTCAAAACATCCCGAAACATTTCTGAAACGTTTTCATTTCCAGGCCAACCGGAATGATCTATCGAAATGAAATTTTGATCCTTGATCCTAAGAAGCATAGATATGGAGGGCACAGGACATGGATACAACATAATATGTACATGCTAGAAACAGAAGTTATCAAAAACTTAGGACATCAACATGATGGTTAAACAAAAAATAATATAAATATACATATACATATACATATACATATATATTATATGTAGAGAGAGAGAGAGAGAGAGAGAGAGAGAGAGAGAACATATATGCATGAAAACATAACTAATTCACTTTTATCATTACAAATATATTTATCCATTATTCTATCGACAATACTAAGAAATCATTTTTGATCTTTTATATGTTGGAGAAAGTGTGAAAAAGTCATTGCGTCAATCTTAAAAAAGTTTTATTCCCAAACAAATTGGAAGTTTCAGGCTTGGGATTTCTGAGATTAAGAAGCCTCAAGGAGTAGGGATTTAATAGGCATGGATCCACATTACTTTGATTTTAAGCATTGGCTCTCAAAGTTATTTCCTTCAAACTTCCACTAAGACCCGTATGTGTATCATGTTTGTCTACACCATAGACACGTGTGTCCCCCAAGTGTTCAACACGTGTATGGTTCTAAAGAGATTAACAAAATAATAGGACGGGCTTGAATGCATGTCCAACACGAACGCAACACCTTGGAATTGCTCATGCTTATTACACCAAATCACCAAACGCAGAAGCAGCAGCAGCTATATACTCAAGCAGTATTCAGAAAGAATTTTCCTCTGGTTTTTTCAAAAGGAGCAGAGCATTATTGTGTATCATAATCTAGTAGAATGATCACATACTAACTAGTAAAAACAAACAGCACTCAACAAATTGCCCAAATCATCAGATGAGTGTGCCGTCACTAATAGGGGCAGGCTGTCAGCACCTGCTGCTTCAAGTGTAATTGCATAAAAAGTTTTCTTTTTCTTTTTTTAAGATAAGATATCTAATCATCTTAATACAAAAATATTAATGATTAACCATATGTCAGTACAAAAAAATTAATGAGATTCACATCACAGAACAGAATGTAGACATACGGCATCACGTACAAGAAGCAAGGGAAACATTCTTAGAATACACATTCAAAAATAAAAGAATAAGGTACAGAAAGAACACAAACAAAATAAAGAACCCCCACAAATCTCTTAACAACCAAGGTCCAAAAGCAGCAGTTGAACAGATTAATTCTACAAAAAGAGCCCAAATGCAGCAGCATTCTGGAAGAATTTTTCTCTGCAACAAACCCAGAAAATACTACAACCCAATTTCCTCTGATATACTAGTTTGGAGAAGAGAAGCCATAGGGTCCTCCTACTAAGGAAGAAAATCCAAATAGTACTCACATGACTTTGGCAATATGCCAGGATGGAACTATGTCAAGAAGTGAACAAGCAAAACAAGATGAAAATACAAGCACAAAGAAAGTACAAGTCTCCTCACAACAGAGAGGACACCATCTGAAAAACCCCTAACCAACATTTAGGGAAGATACGTACTGATATGCAACCTACATTCACCTTCTCAGCAAAGCCAGATCAATACCAGTGTAGGTATGCAAATTAGTATACACCATAAGCACAAAGCCCATGAATGAAGTCTACATGGAGGAACACTATTGACTGTTACTAATGACAGCTAAGACCTTAGATAGAGACTACTTATTGGATTTCCAGAAGACAAATGGGAATCAAAATATATGTCAAAATTATCATGCAAAATCAGAGTGATTGGAGAACTTCATGGTTCAGATCATCTCATCAAATTGAAATAATCAAATGTTTTCATCCTCAGCCACCTGAGGAGTTGATTACTCTGTCCATATAATGCTTCTTCTCTACACTGATTGAGTTGTTTGGATCTACAGCCAAGCACATGCGTTAAGGTTACAAGAGTACCAGTCTGATATCCCTTTTCATGTTTCATTTAATGTCATGTGAATAAGAAATTAAAAATTCAAAAATAATAATAAAGCATAACAAAAACGATTGCTTTTACAGTTTTGAATGTTTCATAAGTTTTCATCCCCAACGAATACTTTTATCTGAAATAGAAAGTTCGAAAGCGTATGTTACTTAGTCAGCTCAGCTGACTGGTCTGATGATAATAACCAAAATTGCCTGGACCCTTGGATCTGTTGTCAACTTAATATCCCACAAAATGCTCTCCAAAGAAAACAAAGAAGAATGCATCCATATAATTTATTATTAAACATCAAGTTTAACTTCCTCAAGAACAAAAAAGGAACAGCGATAAGTTCACCAGTGAATCCTTATTGATTGAGAGAAACAAAGATATGAAAAAATAACCAGAGCTTTAAGTGCATAAGAATTGAAATTTGATTTCATAACATGAATATAAAATTTGCCAAACAAGATCTATGCAATCCACCCAAAATAACTTATCGAGGATGCAATGTGTGCAACACTTTGAAGCAGAAGTGATTAAGTGATGGTTTTCCAGGTTTCCAGTTATCCTGTAGTTGTCAAAGTCGACATCTTGGAAGTTCATGGTGTCCAAATGATGTCCACTTGAGTCTAAAATTAAAGGATGCATCAAAGGATAATTGGTCCCACATTCAATGAAGTAATTAGAAACTAAAAGTAAGAATGTAGTTCAGAAGTTCTTAACACACTTGCAATACTTAAGCTCTTAAATGACTTGATCTAACTTCTTCAAAGCGATAATCGGATTGCACAGAATACATAGACAGTAGACACCAACCTTTTTAACCAGCACTTTGAACAAGGAGCAATGTAGGGGAGGATGAACTGTTGTGAAGTTGAATGTATCAAGAATCTTTAAGGATACCCATTTCTGAATAGGTAAGCAAGCAACGAGAGAGCTAACTTCGATCTCTTAACAACAGGTGGAATACATGTCTCTAGAATAAATGGCTTCAATATGATTTATTGAATCATCACAGTATCAAGTTTTTTAGTGGCCAATATTTACAACCTAAGAAGCTCGGACACAGACACACAATACGAATATGACACGACATGGACACACCGACACGATGATTTTAAAAAAACAGAAAACACAATACTGTGAGAACATGGAGAACATATATTTTTTATATCATATATATAGCTACACTTCAAAGATAATGAAAATTTGTAAGAACCCCTAATTAAAGTTAAAAGTCATGCATTAAGTAACTTAAACATCAAATTAGGTATAAAATCACATTACTTTTATTTTACAATTAGATCCCAAGTTATTCTTTTTAAACTTGCAATGTGTTTTATGTGCGTCTAAGTTGTCCCTCAAGTGTGCAAAGTGCATTGGGTACTTACAAAAATTTAAAAAATAAAAGGACAGGTTTGGACGCTTGTCTGACATGTGTATGACGTGTAAGAAATGTCCAATGAGTGTCATGTCCGAATATGGACACAGCATCTTCTTAGTTTGCAACTTCTGACTTCATGGTTCATAAAATGTTTTTCACGAGAGACCTAGGCTAAATCAAGCACAAAATGAATCCTCAAGCATGAGCAGGACAAAGAAACCAAAAGAAGGGAATTCAGCCCACAAGTTTTGAACATTCAAGGATCTAACTTCTCAAACTGAGTATAATAGAGTGCATTTGCTAGTATTTTCTTGATCTGGCACGATCTTTGGTTGACACCTGGATTGTCCACGCGGAAGAATAGTCTTGCCGAAAGACTAGCTCTAAACACCAACGGCTTTGTAATTTGTTACGGCTGTTTGCCCAGAACTCTTCTGTTACATAAATTCTCTCTCTTCACTATTTCCTTGTTTGCTATATTTTAATTGCATCTTCTTGTACTACGAGAAGTGTCTACGGATCATTTCTTGAGTGGGTCGCACAATTACTAAAAAAAAGTGCCATTAGGTATATTCTTATGCATGTATTGGTGGGGTTTTTTAAGGAGCTCTCTCAGAGAAGCAATGTACTAAATTACTTATCATCTTATACGTAAAAATAAATAAATTGGAGATTTTTAATACCTGTGCTGTGCATATGTAGGTGCAAGACTTGATACAAGAATACATATGCAAAAGAAGATACATTAGACAGTTATTTGTGTACACCAATGAAAAGCATAGAATTCTCCACTACATTCAAGGTTTAAAAATATTTTTTGAAAAAATCATAAGTCCAAAGGAAATGCAAAAGTTTGTGCTGTAGTGAGATCTCAAAATATTTTAATTTAACAAGTAATATCTAACCAATGAGGACAGTAACATAGATACAATGGGAAGTTTAAGTACAACTCTGCACACAATGGAGAGAGAGAGAGAGAGAGAGAGAGAGAGAGAGAGAGAGAGAGAGAGAGAGAAGCCTGTTTAGAAAAGTTTTCCAATCTAACACAAGGCTTTTTTTTTCCAGGAGGCTTATAATTGGATATTTGAAGAACGTAACAGGGACAATTTCACTGAAACAGGTGGATGGTAAATTTAAAGATGCCCCAGGAACATATTTCCATTGTATTTGTTTGACACTAATCTCCTCAAGAAATTTTTTTAATTATTATTAACTAGAGAGCACCAAAAAAGGCAGAACTTATGCACGTGCAAGTTATACTCAAAAAGAAGAAGACAACAAAAAAAAAAGTAAAAAGTGAATGATAGAAAGCCATAATCCCATCTCACCCAAAATCTCTGCAAAAGAATTTTTTAAAACTAAAAAACAACTAAAAAGTAACTCAATAACTTTTGTTAAACCTTCAAAATAGGCAATTCTACAGCTTTACAGGAAACTGGTTCCTCTCAAAGAAAATGCATGGCCACAGACACAAGGGAGCTACTCTGCAAACATCTCCCCATCACCTGCAGCCCTGCTCACTCTAGCCCCACACCAGCAATTAAACAATGCCACCAATGACACTGGCATTATCCACTGAATCCCAAAGAAAGGAGCTAGTCCCTTTATGTCTTCCACAGGATAATGAATTAGCAATGTTATTCTTGTGATCATATTACATAGGCTCTTTTATTTATATCACAAGTTCAGCTTATAGCCAATTACCAGACTAAGTTCAGTTTCTAGTCTAATGTTATGTCCTCCATAATCTCTAGCATTAACTCTGAATGGATGTGACTTTAAAACATTAGTTTATTTGATTATTTCAAATGAAGTATTTAGATTAGAGTTTATTTGATTATTACAAATGAAAATTTAAGCAAAATACAAAAATCCTGAAAACACAACTAAGGGATTGCAGAAACTGATAGTGGACATAATGAGACAAAGAAATACATTATCACCAAAACAGACATATGATATACAACAGAGATTAATCGATTTTACTTATCAAAAAAAATGAGATTATATATATAAAAACTATTGATCTGGATAGAACATATATACTGAGTGAGAAATAAGGATATATTAATATATTATCAGTAATAGACACACACTCATACAAATAACACATGCATAGCATATCTTATGTAGTTTCTTGAAAGTAGCTATATTGGGAAATCACATGCATAGCATATTGCATAGTGGATAAGAATTTAATTTACATTAACGGCCAAAAACTGTTCAACATGTCAACGGACTGGATAGGTGTTTGATATAGAACTGTGTCACCTGATTCAGGTTTAGTGTGCTTTAAAGAGAACTCAAAGTAACTAATGACTTAATAAAAAGAAATGCATTTATTCTTTACCAATAGAGCTTACTTCATATGAACCATAAGCTCCCAATCAGTACAAATTGATGCATTAAAAGTAAATACTGACAAATATCGACTGTCAGAGAAATACACGAGATCCAACTGAATTATGAAAAAGCAAGATAAGTAGACAAGCAGACAAAGTAAATGATATAATCCGTGACAGTACATGAAAAGACAATGTGGTGCCTAAGGAGAATGCATGTACATAAACACATAAAGAAATCACAACCTACCTGTACTGTATTCATGAGGTTGCAGCTGTTTGGCTCGGGCCTTATCAACTAACTCCTTCCACTTTCTTGACAGGGTATATAAATCAACCTAAAGTAAGTGTTGTAAAAGTCAAACAAGATTAGATTTATTTGGTTTTTTTATAACTATAAACGAGATCAGATTTAATATTCACCGTATCAGCGTCCTGAAGCACTGGCATAATCAACCCACCATCAATGGCCACTGCGACCGCAATGTTGATACTGCTGTCATATGTAAAGCTCTTACCATCTCTACAACTAGAGTTCACGACAGGATGTTTAACCAGTGCGAGAGCTGTCGCCTTTGCTAGCAATGCTGTCATTGTCACTCCCTTTGATTTAATCTAAAGGTTTAATAATACAAATCAATCACTCGACAAAGATGGATTCTACAGCAATAAACAACCATTATAAAGAATTGAAAAAATGAATTTAAAGAAAAAAAATAATTCATCAAATGGTTTCAGAGTCACAAATTTAACATCAATGCAAAATCATTGCCTACAATTTCAATTTTTTATAAATTTGAGTCTCTCTGTTTAATAGACTGTTTGGCTTATCCCTGATTTTAATTTCATTTCCTAATCATTCATCTGAATTTGTCAGCCAAATTAATAAGATTATCAAGAGGGCTGTTTTTTTTCCTTGATTTCTAAATCTAAATTTCCTAAGTTTCTTAAATTTAGATTGGATTTTAGTACCACAATCAAAAGATTACCACTTCTCAAAGTCAGGAATCAAAATCAAATTGGGAAAATCGTTACCTTCTTGTACAGAGCATCGAGAGCGTCCGTGGTGATAGAGTACCCAACTCTGAAAGTCGGAACAGCGAGACTCTCAACCATGTTTCCACTAACAGCACTCTGCATTGTCGTAAACGGAACAACCGAACCCAACTCAATCCCCGGACTCGGGGCGACCTTTGCCCCGCTTGGCTTTGGCGCCTCAGTGGCGACGCTCGCACTACCAGAGGCGGCGGCAGCCTCAACGTCCTTAGCAACAATCCTCCCCATCGGCCCACTCCCCACCACACCACTCAAATCCACATTCAATTCCTTCCCTAGCTTCTTCGCGTACGGGGACGCCACGATCCTCTTCCCACCCACCGACGCCGGGTGCACCGACGATGCCGCCGCTACCAGAGCTTTAGATACTTGTGGAGCCGATGACGGGGCGGAATCAGCTGCCGCGACCTCCACGGCCAGTGGGGAGTCCGAAACTGGAGCACGAGCAGAGGGTGAAGAAGAACTGCTGGCCTTGGATTTGGCCTCGGCGATTTCGTCTTCGGTCTCGGCGAGGAAGGCGATGGCGGAGCCGACGGTGGCGACACCGCCTTCATCGACCATGATGGCAGCGAGATAGCCATCGTAGAAGGTCTCGACGTCCATGTCGGCCTTGTCGGACTCGACGACGACAACGGACTCGCCCTTGGACAGCATGTCGCCCTCGGACTTAATCCAGGAGACGATCTTGCCTTCCGTCATCGTCGAGCTCAGCGCTGGCATGAAAATCTCTTGGATCTTCGCCTGAATTAGTGTTTTTCTGGTGGTGGTGATGGTGAGTGATGGGGAAGAGACGGTCGAGGAGTGACGGCGGAGGGACGGCGAGGATGGGATGAATGTTGTGTTGAGAAGGTGAACCATTGGTGGCGAGAGAGAGAGAGAGAGAGAGAGTATCTGGCGGAAGGAGGAGGCTGCGAGCGGTGGTGGCGGCGGGTATAAGTACGAGGGAGTGAGAAATGGGTGAATTCTCGAATGCATCGAAAACAGGAGGAGGTCTCAACCACCATTACCGGCGAATGTCATGATCACTCTATATATATGTATGTATATGAATATATAGTTTTGGTCTTTTCTAAGGCGTTCCTTGCACACAGCTGCCCCTTTCTTGTTTTATTTTATATTTTGTAATAGACAAAACAGCTGCCCCTTTCTCTCGTGTGTGTGTGGTTTTTTTTTTTTTTTCTTTTTTTCTCAGCCTATTCCAGCCCTCGCCGAAGCAGTGGATCTAAAAAAAGACTAACGGAGCAGACAAACACTCGCCTTTTCGTGTTATTCTATGTTCTTTTCACACTTTGTTTCCTTCTTCTAATTCCCTCCCCCCCCCCCCCCCCCCCCCCCCCCCCCCCCCCCCCCCCCCCCCCCCCGCCCTTTTTTTTTTTTTCTAATTTTGTAGCTATATGTTGTTCTTTATTCAAGTCATGAAGTTTAGTCCCTATTTAATAACTTTAAACTTAAAATTAACGCATTCAGTAATTTCACAATTGTATGTGTTTAATAACGCATAATGATATATCGGGCTTAAGTCTAAAATTTGATTTAAAATTAATCTTAATTGTACTCTACATTTAAATAAGACTTCTTAATCTAAGATCACTTGGCTCACTCACACTTAGTGTTGCTTGAGTTTTGTTTTGCTAAATATATTTTCTAATTAAAACACGAAAAACATTAATAAAATTTTAACATCACCTTAAACAAAATATTATTCTTTTAAGCAACAAAAATGAAAAAATAGTACCTTTTTTTAGTACCCAATGCATAAAAAAAATTAATTTAATTTAATAATACAAAGAACTTTTAGGTATGAAATATATTGAAGTTGAAATATTTAACTACTCATTTTCAGAATTAAAAATTAAATTATAAAAATTTTCACTATGATTAAATTCAAAATCATTTTATGTTAATTTGGTTCAACGTTTAGCAGTAAGTTAGCTATTTGTAACTTAAATTTGAGGCTACCTTTTAAGTAGATTTTCAATTTTCTGTGGAATTTCATTTTGTATGATCACAAGTACTTAATTTGATATTTACAAAATATTTATATTATAGCACTTGGTAGAATTATTAAAAAAAACTATGTTATAGTTTTCTCCTTTTGGAATAAGAAATTTTATTTACACTTTTTTTCATTTCTACTATTATTTGCCCCACTCGTAGTGATTCCAAACTATTTACTGCATCTCCTGTAAGGTTTTCCAGTTGTGGATCTAATTAGATTTCAATTTGAAAATTTGCAAATTGAATTCCTAAATAATTTGGCGTAACTATTTTCTGAACAAAATGATGTTAAAATAGTTAAATTTGTCAAACTCTTTATAGTTAGAATGAACTTTTCATCTGAATTACATTAATTTCATGTTCTTGTGTCTTATCAAATTTGAAGTTCACCAAATTCAACCAATATTTGTGTTGCAGATTTAATTTTCAGTACAATCGACTCTTAGGAAGTTGGGAAAAAGCTTAATTGAATCGAGTTGAGTACTTTATTTTCAGCACAATAAATGCGAGGTTATCCCCAAATCTTATAGCTTCTTGTAATTACGTATTCTGAGTAGCTGGAAAAAAACTTAGTAGAATCAAGTTGAGTACTTTATTTTCAGCACAACAACAAAAATGAGGTTATCCCCACTTCTGGTAGCTTCATGTAATTATGTTGACAACTTAACCGTACAAGAAAAACTCCTCAATCTTTATTGTTTTTTTTTTTTTTTTGCTCTTTTTCATTTGAAATAGATACCCTCCATCATTCCTTCTCAATAGAGGATCAAAATCTAATGAGAACATATGCTTTAAGAGCACTATTAAGTCTAGTGACTCAAAACTAACATGGTGCCAAAAATCATAATTTGTTTTATGAAATTCTGATGAATTTATTCTAATTTATATTTTGGCATTTTGTTTAATCCCCATTTGCTGACCAATTTTTTTTCTCTCTAAATATATGGAAAATAATTCTTGGGTTCATGTCATCATATCAAATTCATATTGGAAGTCAAGAAAGGGGCTCATTCATTTCTTTAGAAATACATATTTTTTAGTTGAAATTCTTGAAAATTATTAGTACCAATCTTTGAATAACTCTCCAAATTATTTAATAGATTGTTGGCATGTAATTTTGAAAGTTAGTAAAAAAGTTATAAGTTAAATAAAAGGCGAGAGAAATAAAATTCAACATTCAAACGACGATTAAATCAATTCCTACTGAATTTGTCAAACTATAATAGCTGAAGCCAGCCACCGAAGTGGATGAGGTAGTGAGCAATGGTTGTGGCTGCTCAGGTTCGGATCAATCCTCTTCCTACCACCGCCACCGCCACCACCACCACCACCACCGCCACCACCGCCCCATCTCTTTCTTTCTTACGAACCAAACAAAGTAGCAAAACAAACCCAGCAAAGCCGTGGAAACTCAGATCCGTTATTGCTCCTTTTTCTTCTTTTTCTTCTTCTGTGTCCCTCAATCAAACAGTTGGTGGGCAATTCTTGCAACCCAGCAGCAGGGATAACTCTGGAAACAACAGAGAACCCAATGAGATCAAAAGGAAGAAGAAGGTGAAGAGGCTGTTCTTATTGGACGTTAATCCTCTTTGTTACAATGGAAGCACCCCCAGCTTACACTCCTTCGCTCATTGGGCTTCTCTATTCTTCTCTCAAGTCAGCCTCACAGATCCTGTCATTGCTGTAAGCTCTCTCTCTCTCTCTCTCTCTCTCTCTCTCTCTCTGTCTCTCTCTGTTCCCATGTTGTAAGCGTACGTAGGCCTTCGGTTTCTTGAAAATTAGTGTACTGTAGTTGAAAATTTGTTAGAACCTTCCAACAAGGTACAGCATGTTAATAAAATGGATATATGGAGGTCCCAGAAAAAGAAAAAAAGTTGATACATTAATGCTGTGTTTGGTTCACGGATTTAGTGGGTTGAAAGACGAGAGAATGCAAAGGAAATCGTTGTTCCTTGTTTGATTATCATTGAAACATTGAGGAAAAGAAAATATGATAGAAGTATGTGGAAAAGTTTTTAGTTCTAGATATCATTGCTACTCTTTTTTATTGTTTCTTGCCATTTCGTAAAGAAAATTTTGAAGTAGAAGGGAAAACAAAACTTTGCTCTTTATTTTCCTTAACCAAAAAAGAAAGGTAATGAAGGAAAATAAGAATTCCAAGTTCCAAACAAAGCTTGACAATCACATGGCTAATTATCAACATGGATTTGATAAATATAGTAGTGGTTGACTAACAAACACACAGAGACAATGTATGGAATGACAATCACATGGCTAATTATTGACATGGATTTGATAACTTATAGTAGTGGTCAACTGACAAACACACAAAGACAATGTATGACGTACCAAAATAATTGGTGTATGAGACCCTTGTTGATTATATAAATGTATAACTAGTATGAAATACCAAAATAACGGATGTATGCTACCGTTGTTGACGATATGTCTAAGTTGTACTGCACAAATTCAGCTTAAGCTATTAGATTGATCATCTGGTGCCCATATAAAGAGTCTTAAAAATATGGGTATGCTGTATGCCTCAAATATTGTGGATATTATATTTCATGGTTAAGTTAATATGAGCGTTTTTCTGTTTGGTTTTTCTAAGACTGAACTGGAATATTGGTTTGTAGGTTATTGATGGGGAAAGAGGTAATGAGTATCGCAGACAATTATTACCTTCATATAAGGCACATAGGAAAAAATTCTCAAGACAATACTCAGTGTCACAAAGATTTTCAAAAGGTCCTGTTTGGACGTCACATCATGTTGTCATTGACGTGCTCAAGGAACTGAACGTGCCGGTGAGTAAGCTTTATTATATACATTTATGTAATGGTTCTTATGTATTATGGTTATTCCCGAACCCCTAATTTGCATCTGAAATTTCACTATGTTAGAGCTGTTAATCTGGTATAGCATGCTTTAATAATTCAGATAATTACTACCGTTGCTGGGAAAAAAAACTCTTTTCTGTGTGGTTAAATGTTTGTTTGATTTTGAAAACTTGCAAACTTGAAAACATCTCTTGTAGTGGATAGAAGGAGATTTACCACTCTGACAAGAATTCCATCCCCAGACATTTTTTGTTCCTTTCCTTTCTTTTGACTGCATATTGACAACCAGTGGAGCATAAACAATTTCTGAATGCCTTCTAATTTACATGGATTATTTAAAAGAGTCTCAACTTAAATCCAGTGATGAGTAATGAGTTAAGGGTCGATATTTCTTATTACAAAAAGAAACTATCATGCCATTTCAATTAAATTTATTTCATGCATTTTTTTTTTTTTTGGTATTTTTATGATGATGTGATTTGTAGCTTATTTTTTGAAAACCATCTTTACTGGATTTGATTATGTTCTCTAGTGAAACCCTTAAATATACATTTATTTATACATATAATAGAAATAGGACAAGAAATGAGGTAGGTCGAAAGCATATGGCGCGACCTAGTGGTAGGTTGGCCTTCTGCAAAGCATGAGGTCTCAAGTTTGAACCCTCCCCATGCCCTCCTATGGCCAGCTATCATTCATGCAATGCATAAAGTTTATCTAGTTTATGTGGATAGTGGCCTTGCATGAGCTTGAGGGAGTAGTTGGTCAAAAACCTAGACACCCTGTTGGAAATAAAGAAAATGAAGAAAGAAATGAGACAGTTGGATAGTCTAAGCCATTCCTGGTGTCGAGATATGGTCTTCGCCTCTATACTGCTGTCTCTATATACTGCGATTGGCTCCATTTCTATGTAAACTTATTAAGGAAGACTTTTTCCCCCTTTGGAAGTGAAATGTTTTTAGAAGTCCTTGTCTAGTGCAGATCTAGCAAGTTGGCAGGAATGACAGAAAATCAGTGCATTGCTTTCCTCCTTTTTATTCCTTCGTTTCTTTTTCTTTCAATGAATGACTCTTCTTTGGGCTTTACATTCCACGGGCATGTGAAATATTTCTATTCAGTCAACACTCACCATGAAGTTGTTGGAAGAACAAGGACTTAATGCATTGGATTGTTGATGAACTGAGATTTTATAATTTTAGTTCCACTACGTTCACTATGAGAATGAAAACTGATGCAGGTTGTAAAAATTGAAGGCCATGAAACAGATGATGTTGTGGCTACACTTGTTGATGAAGTATTACAAAGAGGATTCCGAGTGGTCATTGCCTCTCCTGATAAAGATTTCAAGCAACTAATCTCTGAGGACGTGCAAATTGTTATGCCCATGCCCGAGTTTGACCGTTGGTCTTTTTACACCCTAAAACACTACATAGCACAGTACAGTTGTGATCCATCCTCTGATTTGAGTCTTAGTAAGTATATGACAGTCTGTTCTGATTTCACTTTCATGATCAATCATACATTGTTAAACTTACCATACGTGGTATGTATGGATTTTGTTGGTGACTAGCTATGACTATATTTCCTTACTGAGCTGTCCAGTATCCTGTAGAGCTCTTTAAGTGTACTTAATATCAATTTGTGTTTATATCTGTTGCCTCTTTTCATAATTTTTTTTTTTTTCGTTTCAATTGTGTGGGGTTTTATTATGGGATATGTTAGTTCAAGAAAGAAAAAAGGATGTTAGGATCATTCAAGAAAAATGAAAGTTCCTATTAAAAAGGGGATAAAATCAGAAGAGATAGTAGGGGATGTCTCATAGGCTCCCTTGCTTAATCCTTGGTTGTTCACTCTTCCCAACCAATCTCTGCCATTGCCATCCATGGTGCGTGTTCTAGATTTTTTCTCTTTGCCCAGAGCAAAAACCCAATTTCATGTTGGATTCTATGCACTTTCTGGAGAAGGTTTCAGATTTCAACTTTCAATATTCATTAGCAGAGTCTGCTTTCATCTTCCACCTTAAATATATATGTCTGTGCCCCAGATATTTTTTCATTTGAGTCATTTCATATTAATAGATATTAGTTTCCCTGATATTACTTCAGTTTGGTATGCTACGTTTCTTCCAAATTTCCAATCAAAGAAATGAATGTTAAGTTTTTGACCACTGCTTTGGGTAGGCAAGAGGTTTAATGTGCTCATTCATCTTGCACATGTGTTGGGTTCAAATTGCCCAACTTGTGAGAGTGGTGGGAGTGTTTGTAGGTCTATGGGCTATGCATCTTCCCCACACTGTTGGGGTGCAGGTAGGGATTGCTGCTGTCTCTCCTACCCAATGAAGATTCATGTACAATTTCACATCTCTAAGCCTTTTGAGACAAGCATATTGAACAGAAAGATGTATCTTAACGGTGTTTTATATGTGCCTCCTCCTCATTCAGAATATATGTGGGTTGAGCAGGTTGTATGGTCTGTATATCAATGAAATGGGTTAAGTAATTGACAAACACAGAACAAACTACAAAAGGAGTCAAAACTGTTAAACAAGCTATATGGTCTCTATATCAGATTGACACTTATAAACTGATACAGACTGGTAGGTTGATACACCTAGCAGTGGCTTTACCATTTATTAGTTTTGCTTTAGGAATGTTTAGTATATTTTTTAATTAATTTTTTCTCTTTCTGAACCAAAATTGTTTAGTCTCTTCTGGCTTCTTTCCATCTGCATGCATTTGTATTTGTCTTTCTCTACCCTGTTTAGAATCACTTGGTACAGATTACCCAACAAATATCTTATGTAAGATATTCCTTTGAGCAAGACCCAATATCTTACGCTTCTATAAATAAATTCAAGTGGTTGGACTGACAGCAAAGAAGACCCAAGTAGGAAATAACCATGTTCTGCCTATTTGTAACCTCTATAAGGATCATGAACAGCTGTTGATGCACTTTGCCTTCTCTTACTTTTCTGAATGAAGTTGTATTTTGTAGGATGCATAATGGGTGATGAAGTTGATGGAGTTCCTGGGATTCAACATGTAGTTCCTGGTTTTGGTCGAAAGACCGCACTCAAGCTCTTGAAAAAGCATGGTTCACTGGAAAATTTACTAAATGCAGCAGCAGTAAGAACTGTGGGCAGACAATACGCGCAAGATGCCCTTACAAAGTATGCTGATTACCTGCGAAGGAATTATGAAGTTCTTGCCTTGAGGAGGTAATGTCTTTCCTCATAGTGTCTTACACCATGGAAGCAGAGTCTTCGTGTAGCCTGTCCTTCCTGTTTGATAACTCCAGTTGTTGATGCCTCTGGATCACACAACCATACAGGGATGTCGATGTTCATCTTCAAGAGGAGTGGTTGTCTGAGAGAGAAACCTGCAATGATTCAGTTGTCTTATCCAACTTCTTGAAGCTGTTAGGAGAAACCCAGAAGCTGAATCACCAAAATAGATCCCATTCAAATGGTTAAGCTTCAAAAAAGTCTTAGTGGTTTCAACTTCTTTTAAGGATGCAACATTTAACCACTTCTGGAAGGTATTAAGATTTCTTGTTGTTCAATTCCTGAATCTCCTAAGTTGGATATATGCATCCTTTTTAGTTTAGATTCAAAGAACCACGCTGCATTATAAGCTAATGATGTAGGCACTTCTACTCTCACTTTCTTTGCTAGCTAAGCTTTAGGAACAATAGATGGCTTTTGGCCCCCATAGATCATTTAAAGTAGTTGAAGGATATGCTTTACTGGTTAGAAGAGATATCTAAAACTTTCTGATTTTTACTGTAATACTTCTAATAAAGACATGCAAAAGTGGCTTTGCTTGAAAATAGTAACAGAGCTTTCACGCTAAAACATATCACTTTAGTTGTTCTGCCTTTCTGTGTTGTGGCAGATTAAGGACCTAATATATTAAGCAGATGGCAGGAAATTTCTGTTTGCGGGACTAACTTCTCCAGTAAAGATTTGGGAAAACACCAAATGCGTCATTGGACATAACAAGGCATTAGGATCATCAGGACAAAGGAAAGATCACAATAATTTGAGAATCAATATGATTGCAGAATTAAAATCTCAACTACTTTTCAGTGGGAAAAGGAGGGTAGTAAATCGGACAAGTTTGAGGAGAACTACTCATCAGGCATATAAGATTTCCAACATTCCAAAAAAAGAAAAAAAAATCATAATGTGCAACTTCCGGGTAATTTATAATTATAACCAATTATGGCTAGCTTAAGTGGTATGTCCTGCCATCCTCAAGGGAGAGGTGCTCCGAGTCCCGAAAGGGAAATGCGTGTTTCTGGTGTGCTTATGAAAATAAGTAAACAAATAAATAAATGTAGTACATGATTTATAATGTCAGAAATTCCATATTGTTGTATTGAAGCATGGCATTTGTCAGTACATCCGTTGTGCAGAAGCCATGAGTAAAAGCCTTTACTTAACATATGTTGACTTTCTTCCACAGACACCTCTTTGTTGCTCTTCCACATAGACTAGCACACCAACATATGTCCAATAAAATACAAAATATTTTTTTAATAAGTAATAAAATACAGAATAAAGCATTAAAATACAAAAGCACTAACCCTGTGTCTAGAATGTGGGATTAACCACGCCTTTACCCTATGTTAAGGTGCATCTCTGCATTTGTTCCCGTTTCGCGGGAAACAATTATATTTCTAAGGCCTTTATAAAATCTTTAGGCATTCCTGAAACTTTTCAATAGCTTTTGTTTGTTTAATCAATTTGGAGGACAGAAACATCATCTAGAAAAGCTATTTAATCAGATGGTATTTAAAAATAAAAAATAAAAAATAAAAAATAAAAAATAAAAAACTAAAAAAGAGGTGTTATTTACACTACATATATGCAAAGACATTCCACTGACATTACACTACATATAATTTGCTTGAAGCTTTTAGGAACCATCTCCTGTGAAACAACTAATACAATTCCCATGCTCTATGAAAGAATGTAATTGCTTGGAAAATCAGAGTGCTGCAAACTGCTTCGCGGAACCTCATGGTTCACTATGCAGACTCCTCTCTGGGTAAGAGCTACACTTGTCTAAATACTCTCTCTCTCTCTCTCCCTGGCTGGTGTGTAGTAGTTTCATTGTATTCTTGTCATGCTGTAGGGAAAATAAACACGTTTCTCATCTCATAAGGAAGACCATGGTCAGAAGTAAATGAAAAACTGATGTCGGCCTCCAGTATTGGTTGTAACTGCTGCTACTCGGTGTGTTTGAAATTGTTACGGGCTGAACTCAAAACCACCAAAAGAAATGGTGGAAGATTGAAGCTTCCAATCTCCAAAATTAGATTTGCATTTGTAGATTTTAGATTTTTAAGTAATTGTACCTTCACTTTGAGCTTTGCAATCTCCTTTCGCTTTTAATATTTTTTTACATTTTCCTCCTCCAAGTCTGATGCCATTAGTTGTAAAAGATCAGAACTTGGTGCTTCTAAGTTGGATTGATTTGAAATTTCAGAGTTCTTCAGCACAATTTTGGTAGTTTGGAGAACCCAACATAACTCTTGGAAAGGAATCAGTGGATGTTAAGTATTTAACAAGCCGAACACGAGCCGAGCTCGAGTAGCTTGTTCATTTTACAACAGATAGGTCCTCATGTAGGATACACTGCAATTGCTTTTCTTTTCGATCAGTTGAGTTGCAAAACTTTTTCAGCTTTCATTGGATTGTATTTAGATTTATCTCAAGCTTAGAATTGAGCTCAATTAGCATATTTAGCCTATGGTTCATTCATGTTTTGCTAGGCTTGAGTTTGCATATGAGGCCTTTTTATTTTTATTTTTTTTTTTTGTGGGCAAGAAGAGATGAGCTTAATCAGACACTGCTGGACATTCATTTGCCTATGAGCTTAACTGAACTTTCTAAGTAAATTAATTGTTAATCATACTGCATTCACTGAGATACATGCAGATGAAATTTAATCTCAAGCTTGCTTCAGCTTAACAATAAATTCAACAGGAATTAATGTTGCTTGTTCAATCCTTAGCTTGGTATGGTAGCATAGCTGAACTAAGCTTTGTTGCACAAAATCAAACTTCTCGTCGTCAACACGATGATGATGCGTAAATTTATTAAACGAACTTTTGATTACCATAATAAAGAAGCATTACAGAGCCAAAAGTGGGAAAATAAAATTACTTTTGACCCCTTTTTTTTTAACAAATCTGACCCCCAAAACAAAAAATAATTCCTAGTATATGACAAAATAAACACATTACAAATAAAGAATCATGAAAATAAAAATAATGGTGTAGAGCCCTTTGACAAAAACAAGGAAAAACAGAATAATAAAGACGAAACGAATATCAAATGTTGTTCTTGGTTATGGTTTCACCAAGGCCCTCCGTTTCTATGATTTTCTTGTCCAATGTCATTGTTGCCTTGGCATGATGGACCTGGGTCGTACATCAACAGATGATGATCATCACTTTGGTGGGTGAATGATGGACCCACTCCGCAACCCCAATTCTGGGAGAGAAACAGGGAATCATCGCTTAGGTCATAATCTGGACCGTCCATCAGGAGCTGCAAAGGAGATACAGATTCATCATCGCATAAAGCTTGCCAGTCACATTCAAAAGCTGTAAGATCACAAATTCCATCAGGTGTGCCGGCACAGCACTGAATCCCCTCCGCCGCTGCCGCCGCCGCCTCCAATTCTCGTATTCTGTCATTAACCGTTAACAGCTTAGAATCCAGTGCAGACAGAAGCATCTTCATATCCTCGGCGGAGAGGGATTCAACAGTCGGAATCTCACTTTCGTTCTTGATTTCCGCTTCACCGCCCCGATCATAATCAAGAACCTCAATCTTTCGTCTCTTTCGTTCACGGCGATCCAAATCCGTGCAATCTTGGTAACGTTTCAGAATCCGTCGGACTTCGTGAGGGCTTTCGGGCCAAGTCTGGGGCTCGATCGGACGGCTCTGGCCCCCCAATTGGGGTCCATCGGCTTCAAAGATGATCAGAACGGCATCGACGCCACAGAGGGTGGCCAACTCGAAGGTCTTCTTCTTCAGAGTGTTTGTTCGTTTCAACAAGCTTCCCTTCGTAGTAGTCGAAGCCATGCATATACTTACAGGTAGAATTGTATTTAGTAGCAGAGAATGCTACCCTAATGGACTTTACCTATAGAGAGAGAAACTAAAGGACTTTAACTATAGAGAGAGAAACTAAAACTAGTTTAGAGAGAGAGAGAGAGAGAGAGAGAGAGAGATGCTGTTTCACTGGTTTTTGCAACGTCAAGGCATATATCAACGGCTACTATAATAAAATTAAGCGGGATGTCCTTTCCCTCGGCATTTGAAATGACTTACCAACGGCTTCCTTATGAGCTCTTAATAAATATCATTTCTGTACAAGAATGTTTACAACATTGTTTTGAAAATCGGACCGGATTGGTCGGTTGAATTAAAAAATAAAAATCAGACTAAGTAACAGTCCAATTAACTTTTAAAATTTATTTTAGTCAAAACTCGGTCAAATTCAGTCAAACTCATAGTTAAACTCTGACCCGGTCAATAAACTTGGTAATCTCGATAATTGAACCGGTCGGTTCAATTTTTAAAATAAAATTTTAAATTTTAAATATTAAAACTAGTGTAAAAAAATAAAATACATTTTATTACTATTAATAAATTAATTAATGACATAATTATGACATCATGAGTCAAAAACTGTTGATCCGACTGTTGAACCAGTAACTCGTGACCTGATCTCTTTTACGGTTCGCTTAACGGTTCGATTTTCAAAACATTGGTTTACAATTTTATATATCTTAGTCGGACTTAGGAAGAAAACATATTCTACAATCTACATACATATTTATAAGAATTTTTGGAATACTCTCATAAATTGGTGAAAATCTTAAAAAGTTCATGCTTAAATGCAATTGTGGTTTAGGGATGGTCATAATTCCAATGGTCCGCTAGGATCATCCAAGTTCGTCCATTACGTATAAGGTTTGAAATTTTTTTTTAGGTCTGATTATGTTAATAGGCAGGCTTGAAAATTTTATTTGAAGTCGAGCCATATTTGAAATATATATAAAATAATATACTTATATATTTTAATATATATATATGTGTGTGTGTGTGTATGTAATTAGATTATTTTTAGAGAAAAAATTATTTATTAATTTTGTTTTTGGTTAAACGGGGGGTTTTTGGAAATATAATTTTATAATTAGGCTGGCTTGATATATAATTATAAGTCGAATGAAAATTATTTTTAGTATGGGCTTGGCCTGAACCTACCAATGTCCAGCCTTATTGTGGTTTGACTCTCGCCTTTATTCGAGAAAAAATAAAGCTATATAAAAAAAATAAAAACTGCATTACAGGAGAAATTATCCTATAAATATAAACTCCATATCAGCATGAAGGTGTGATATGTCATACCAGTAATCAAGTGTCACATTTTCTATGTTGTAATTTTTCATATACCATTTCCTATGTGAAAATAATAGGATTAATCACTTTCTTGTTAAAGTTTGAAATTTATCTCACTGAGTTGGCTAAAAAAAAAACGCACATAAAGTGTCTATTGTTAATAGGTCATACACATCCAATCATCATGGTAACTTGGTGTTTTGCTCCTGAATTTATTAGATAATTTTTCATATGGCAGAGTGACCTTAGAATAATATTAATTAATGTAGAAAAACAAATAAAAGTTGCAAGTGCGTAACAAAGTCAATCTATACAAACATATAAAGAGAGAATACTAGTGTTTTTTCTTTTTGGAGTCGAGCTAACATTTAATTTTTTTTTAAAAATTAATATTCGCAAGACAATATGCGAAAGATGCCCTTACAAAGTATGCTGATTACCTGCGAAGGAATTTTGAAGTTATTGCCTTGAGGAGGTTATTAGCCTGCCCCTCCTGTTTCTGACTCCAGTTGTTCATGTCTCTGGATTGCACAACCATACAGGGAATGTTGATATGCATCTTCAAGAGAAGGGAAAAACCTGCAATGATTCATTTATATTATCCAGCTTCTTGGAGGTGTTGAGAGAAATCACCCAGAAGCTCAATCATCAAAATAGATAGATCCCATTCTTCAAAGAGTAGTGCCACATACCACGGAAATATTCACCGCATTATCTAACCGGCTGACATGGTGGACCATGTGGCAACACATTTCGCTATGACTAGGAAACCTTTTCTGAGAAAAGTTTGAAAACGTGCAGCAAAAATACAGCAAGAAAATTGAAAAAACAACAACAAAAAAAAAAAAAAAAATTGAAAAGTTTGAGATGAAGGAAGTGTAATTCGGATGATTGTTGATTCTCAATTTCAATCACTAGCCATTTACTAGCATCTGTCTAGTTTTTCGTCTCTCTCTGTTTTATTTTTATTTTTGTATATCAATTGATTATCATTGTAATGAACAACAACAAAAGAATTATACAAGTTCAATTCTTCACTGGTGACGGGTTCACAGGTTGAGGTCATGAAAATAAAGAAATTCTATGAAAATCTCTACGGAAAAGATTTATCAGGGAAGGAGATAAAAAACGATGCACTGCTGCTATTTCTTTTTTGTTCTCTCCCCTTCCATACTTATCTCTATCTCCCCTCTCTTCCATGAGTTCCGGTGAAAATTAAATATTTAATTGGCGGAGGTGAATTAGCCACATCCACGACCATTTCAGCCGATAAGAAATACCATTGATTTTATGCCAGTGTATTTAGCATTTTTCTACTTCAAATGGTTAAGCTTCAAAATGTCTAAGTGGTTTCAACTTCTTTTAAGGATGCAAGATTTAACCTATTTTAGAAGATACTAAGATGTCTATGGTAAAGGATAATGATATATAAATAAAAAAAAATTCATAGATAATTTATCACCAGAATGACGTGGTTATATGAAAGCTATTTGCTTAAAAAAAAATACCTATTATAATGACTCTTATTTACAAAAATGTCACTGTCACATCATTGTGATAGAAATTTTTGTACAAAATTTCTGGAAGAATAGCATTTTTCATTCTTGAATCGGCTAAGATGGATTTATGTAGCTTTAAAGAACCATGCTGCATGGTAATTAAGCTAATGATGTGGGCACTAAAACTCTTAACAGTGCTCATTGCTAGCTAAGCTTTAGGAGCACCAGATGGCTTTTGCCCCCATAGATCATTTAAACTAGTTGAAGGGAATGCTTAACCGATTACAAGAGACGTCTAAAAACTTTTTGATTTTCACTTCCAAGACTTGTAATAAAGACATGCATAAGCGGCTTAACTTGAAAGTTGTAACAGAGCGTTTCACACTAAACCACATCACTTGAGTTGTTCTGTCCTTTTGTGTTGTGGCAGATTAAGCATCTAATAAACATGTTAAGCAGATTGCCAGAAATTTCTGTTTGTGGGACTAACTTCTTCAGTACAAATTTTGGAAAACATCAAATGTGCCATTGGACATTACAAGGCATTTAGCTCATCAAGACAGAGAAAAAGATCACGAGAATTTGAGAACCAATATGATTGCAGAATTAGTATCCGAACTTCTTTTTACTGGGAAAATGCAAGCAGTAAATGGGATGAGTTTGAGGAGTACTACTCATCAGGCATTTGACTAATTATAAGACTTCCAACATTCCACAAAAGAAAAAAAAAGAAATTTTCTTTTTTTTTCATAATATGCAAGGGACAGGTGCAGGGTTCAACTCTCAAAAGGGAAATGGGTGTTTCTTCTGTGCTTATCAAAATAACAGATAAATAAAAATAGTTAATGTTTTACAAAAATTTCATCAGAAATTTCAATATGGTTGTATTAAAGCTTGACATTTGTAAGTACGTTCGTCGTGCAAGCCATGTGCAAAAGCCTTTGCTTCGGTATCTGTTAGACCTTATTTCATAGACTGATAGACACCTCTTTGTCCCTCTTCCACATAGCCTAGCACAGGAAGACTTGTCCTATAAAATACTAAATAATTTTTTTTTCACAAGTAATAAAATAAAAAATACCCAAAAAATAATAAAATAGAAAATACTTAAAAACTAGGTAGCAATAACTCCATATGTAGAATGTGAGATTTACCAACTCTTAACGCCTTTTATCTGTGTTAAGGTGCATCTCTACATTTATCTTGAGAAATAATTATATTTCTAAAGCTATTGCTATAAAATCTTTACGCATTACTAAAACATTTTTGTTAGCCTTTATCTGTTGTTTAATCAATCTAGAGGATAGTAATATCATCTAGAAAAGCTTTTTAAAATTTTAAACCGATGCTCTTTTCTTTTCGGCTTAAAAAAGACACATTTGGTTGTAACTGCTACCCCTGCGTGTGATTTGAAATTTTATGTGCTTCACTCAAAACCACCAAAAGAAATTGGGGAGGAGTGAAGCTCAAATGTCCAAAAATAAATTTCCATTTGCTTACCTTTTAGATTTTTGAAGTAATTGGACCTTCACTTTGAGCTTTGCGATTGCCTTTCTGATGGCATTAGTACTTTTAAAAGATCAGAAATTGGCGCTTCTAAATTGGATCAATTTGGAATTCCAGAGTTCTTTAGCATAATTTTGGTAGTTTGGAGAATGCGACAGAACTTTAGGGAAAGAGTCACTGCATATTAAAGTAAATAAATATTGCTTTGCAAATGAACTGTTGGGGATAACTTCAGAATATTTGCACTTCATGAGTTTTTCGAAAATGTCCGAGTCATACATATATATATTTATATATATTCCTTGTTTTTGTGCTTTGAAATTCTCTTTGTGATGTTAACAAACTAGCTAACATCTCATGAATTAAGAGTTTCATGTTGCCTCTAGTAAATGGAATTGCAAAACTTTTTCAGCTTTCATTTGATTGTATGTATATTGACCTCAAGCTTGGCATTAAGCTCAATTAGCATATTTAGCCTTTGGTTCATTCATGTTTTGCTAGCCTTAAGTTTGCATATGAGGCCCTTTTTTTTTTTTTTTTTTCTTTTTTCCCATTTTTATCAGACTCTGTTGGACATTCATTTGCATATGAGCTTGTTCACTAAACTAATCCTGCTACTGTTTTACACGAAATCAAACTTTTCGTCAGCACGATGCTGATGCGCAAATTTATTAAACCAACTTTTGATTACCATAATAAAGAAGCATTACATAGCCAAAAGTGAGAATATAAAATTATTTTTGACGTATTTATTTTTACAAATTTGACTCCCAAAAAAAAAAAAAAAATTCCTCTCGTATGGCAAATAAACACATTACAAAGAAAGAATCATGAAAATAAAAATAAAGTTGTAGAACCCTTGGACAAAAACAAGTAAAAATAGAATATCAAATGTTTGTTCGTGGTTGTAGTTTCACCAAGGCCCTTCGTTTCTTTGACTTTCTTGCCCAAACTCATTGTTGCCTTGGCGTGATGGACCTGGTTCGTACATCAACAGATGATCCTCATCACTTTGGTGGGTGAATGATGGACCCACTCCACAATCCCAAGGCTGAGAGAGAAGCAGGGAATTATCGCTTAGGTCAAAATCTGGACCGTCCATCAACAGCTGCACAGGAGATTCATATTCATCATCGCATAAAGCTTGCCAGTCGCATTCAAAACCTGTGAGGGCACAAATTCCATCAGATCTGCCGGCACAGCACTGAATCCCCTCCGCCGCCTCCAATTCTCGTATTCTGTCGTTCACCGTTAACAGCTTAGAATCCAGTGCAGACAGAAGAATCTTCATATCCTCGGCGGCGAGGGTTTCAACCTTCGGAATCTTACTTTCGTTCTTGATCTCCGCTTCACCGCCGCGATCATCATAATCAAGAACCTCAATCTTTCGTCTCTTTCGTTCACGGGGATACAAACCTTTGCAATCTTGGTAACGTTTCAGAATCCGACGGACTTCGTGAGGGCTTTCGGGCCAAGTCTGAGGCTCGATCGGACGGCTCTGGGGACCCAATTGGGGTCGATCGGCTTCAAAGATGATCAGAACCGCATCAACGCCACAGAGGGTGGCCAACTCAAAGGTTTTCTTCTTCAGAGTATTGATTCGTTTCAACAAGCTTGCCTTCTTAGCAGTCGAAGCCATGCGTATACTTACAGGTAGAATTGCACGTAGTAGCAGAGAATGCGATCCCAATGGAAACTACCTAGAGAGAGAGAGAGAGAGGGGGTTTGCTGTTTGACTGGTTTTTGGCACCCTGAAGACATATATCAACGGCTAGTATAATAAAATCAAGCGGGAGGACCTTTCCCTCCGCATTTGAAATGACTTACCAACGGCATCCTTTTGAGCTCTTAGAAAATATCATTTTTGCGTAAGAATTTTTTTTTTTTAACAATATTCTATATATTATTCGGACTTAGGAAGAAAATATGCTCTACATTCATATTTATAAGAGTTTCTGGAATACTACCGTAAATTGGTGAAATCTTAAAATTTTAATCTTTAAGCGTACGTGCAGTTTGATTATCCAAGAAAAAAGAAGTTTATGTACATAAAATAGAAGCTGTGTGTAACAGTAGAAATTATTCATAGGACCTACAACATCACATTTACATGATGGCATAGTGTGCCATACTAGTAATCAAGTGCCACAAGTTTCATGTTGTAATTTTTTTATACCATTTTCCATGTGAAAATAATGGGATTAACTACTTTCGTGTTCAAATTTGTTATTCACATTATTGAGTTGAAAAAAAAATACATGAAGTGTCCATTTTTAATAGGTCAAGCACATGAAGTAGTGTTTTGGACCTACTAATATTGTGTTTGAGACTCAAATTTATTAAAAAAATAAAAAAAAAATTGAGGAAAAAGAAAACAAGCTGAAAGAGTATTTTTGTTCTATTTTTTTTTTCTTTTTAATCACTAAACTTTTGGTCCAAACACAATATAAATGTGACCTTAGAACAATATTAATGTAACTCTACAAAAACAAATAGTGCATAACAAAGTCATCTAGGATCAACACTAACATATAAAGGGAGAAAACTAACTGGGTGTTCTTTCATTTGGGAGTCGAGTCAACATTTTAGAAAAATTAATTCTAGGAGTGTTCGTAGTCTTTTTATTACTTCTAATTTTAATAGAGATGGTAACAGTGCTTTGGTAGAGACAATAAGAAATGCGTAGTTTTAATAGAGACGGTAACAGTGTCTTGGGAGAGACAATGTGCAAGAAATGTATAGGATAAGTTTTTTCTGAAAAACATTTAGAGATAAAAATTGAAAGAAAAAACTCTCAAAATTAATTGAACACCTATTTTTTAATTTTCTAACAAGAAACTTCAAAACTAGTAGGCTAACACAAGTAAACCGTAACCCAAGTTAATATCAATTCCCACCGAAATAGAGTTACTGCTTCTTACAACCTTACACTATATCCCTCGTTAGATTAGTACTCTGTATTGAAGAATCAAACGAAATAGTCAAACAATATATAATTCTATTTTTAAGATAATGAATTATCAATGTGTGATTCTAGACATTTTGTATAAAATAGTGTAGCAGAATTGCGACATTTTACTTTAAAACTACATTTATTAAGATGACTCTTACTTAAAATAATAACATGATCATATTATTTTGGTGAGATTTTCTATATAATTTTTTTTTTGTAGTATTAGAATTTTCTATTATAAGTTTCTATAAACATTCTTGATCTTACTCTTCTTCTTCTTCTTCTTCTTCAAAATTGGCACTCCCACCCTAACTCCTGCTCACTGTACTAGTTACTTAGCTTATGACTAAGACTTACATTTCAATTCAACTCAGCAAATCTTTGTTCCAATTACTCAGGGTTCACTATATGAATCCATGTACTTTATTTGGTTCTATTTGAAATTATATCCCTAATTCCTTATCTTTGAACATTCTCTCTCTCTTTACCACGGATCAAATTACTTCTAACTTATAGACATCTCAAGTGGCTCTCAAATTTTATCTATTAATTAGTGTCACTTTCAACTGTTCAATGGATTCATTTCACGTTTTAACTTTTCTTGTAATATCACTCATCTATATCAACATTCTTGTCTCAGTTATATGCTCAATTTGTAGACATATTTTTCTTAATCGTCCAACAATCTACAACCTATATAAAAATAGGTTTTATAATAGTCCTATAAAGTTTTCTAATAGGAAGGAATCTTATGATCACACAATATTTTTGATGTTTCACTCATGATATGATAAATTTTAGTACTCACAAAAGTACAAATCGGATTAAAGTATAAGACAGTGAGTGCAAGGTCGATTCCACAAAAACTTATGAATTTTTAAAAAATAAATTAGAATAAATCTATTTCATCCTAATCTAGTTAAGAAATCTTGATTTTGTGAAACTATTTTAGCAATGAGCATAAACAAATTAATTATCAAGAAAACAATTAATCTAGACAATAATAATAAAGAGATGAGTGAAATCAAATTAAGATGACTATGGTTTTAGAATACACACACATGGATTATAATAACTTTTCATGTAATTCAAATTATTTTCCTAATTCATTTTACAGTAACGTCGTAATCAAACTTGTTATTATGAAAAATATATCATTAAACTCAATTTAATAAATAAACTAAAGTATACTCTTTCTAACCTTAATGTTTAAAACCAAAAATTCATATGTATTCATTCGAAAACAAATCACATAAGAAATTCAATACTTGAAATTATCCCAATGAATAACAAAACTAAATAATTAATTCAACAATCCCAAATCATGAATTAAATTCAAATTCAAAATTGTTGACTTTAATTATATCTAGGCAAGAGTATCAAACAATCAAAGCACTTGTTTGAAAAATAAATATAAATCATATGTCAAGTCATTACAAAACATATAGTTTCATCATCAACCTTAATATGAAAATTTAGCCACTTATAATTTTAACATCCATTGGAAGTTAGAAAAATAAAACATAAAACTTGGATACATAAAATAATAAAGCCTGAAAGTTTTGAAGTCCCAAATCTTTGCCTTCTTTTTCTTCCTTCTTCCATTTTATGCTCTTCTTTTCTCTCCCTCCGCTTCTCATGCGGCTAGGTGATAATATGATGCTAGGGTAGGGTTGGCCACTGGGCGGGCCGAACTAAGTTTGGGCCGGGCTTGATCTACATAATAACACTTTGGATAGTGGCCCGAGTCCTGCCCAACTTGATGTTGGACATTCACTTTTTTGCTCAAGCCTACCCAAAAAATAAAAATGAAATCTCAAGCCTGCCCAGTAGCCTGATCAAAATATATATTCATTTTTTTATTCAGGCCAAGCTGGGCTTTGAAATATAGATGTAAGTGAGTATATATGTAGGGTTTGTATACATGTAAGTGAGTATATACATATATTTATTTATTCTTCAAACAAAATAAAAATATTAGGGTCGGGTCAGGCCGAGCCAAGCTGGGCTGAGCTTTGAAATATAATCCCAAGCCCAACTTGAAAATCAATTGGGCCTAAAAAATTAGCCCAGCCCAATCCCACGAGCCTAAATCTTAATCCAAATTCCTTAAAAAATCGGGCCGAATTGGGCGGGTTTGTTGAGTCAGCGGGCCAATGGCCATCCCTATGCTAGGGATTCCTTTTTATTCCTCCCCTTAGCTGGCCCACACCTTGATGATGTGCGGCAACTAGGGTTTGTTTTTATTATTTCTTTTCTTTTGCTCTTGCTTCTCTTGCTGGCGCACACGTCACACGTGCACATATATATATATATATATCTTATATGTATATGTATAAATCTGCTCTTCTTTGCATGGCTTCCTTTGAAAGTCTCTTCCCTTTTAGTCTCATTCCTTTAATAGAATTACTCAAAGATTTGATTCTTTAATTACGTGTTTCCTATTTTGATTAAGTCTCAACCTTTATGCTTTAATATCCCAATCTACAATAAAAATGATAATATGAATAAATAAATAACAACTAAACAGTATACTTAAATGGTAAAAATATATAAATTATGTGACTTATCACACCCCTCAACTTAAATTTTGCTTGTCCTCAAGCAAATCGACACTAAAAATAGAAAAACTAAAAGACAACTAAATAATCTACTTTACTAATCCACTTTCGTTGAAAATTTCGATTGCATTTAACATATGCAATTAGTCTTTTAAACTCCTAAGTTATCACTAGTGGACGAGTGAAATCTAGTGAGGGCTTGCAGTAAATATACCCACAAAATTCTTGAATTTCTTTCATCAAACTCAATAATAGTTCTTCCATTCAAATGCCAAGTGTTTAAGTAAAGTCATGAAATTTATTGCATCAACAAAAGTAGGAATTAAAAAACACTAGCAATCATTAAAGACATTTCAAAAACTTGTTTGAAAAACTTTTCGTCCATTTAGAGATGGCTACAATTTTCAAAGTTCACTTGACTCAAATTCCATTAAAAGTATGCTTTGATTCAAATCTCACAAGATATTGCACTCAACAAATAAATCACTCTAAAGTAGGTGCATATAAATATACTCTCATGTATACCAACATAATTAATATAAATCAAATGCAAACATTTCGCATACATTGTTTTGAAAAACGCTATGAGAAAAAGAATATTTTAGTCCCATGATAAGAATGCCAAATATTGAGGTATAAATATTAATGTCATACAATCACTTCAATGAGTACACATGTATCAAGAGTATACCAACGTTTAAGATCAAGTAGGACTTTATTTAGGTTGTAATATAAGGGTTATGGAGAAAAAGATAAGAACAAGCAACGTATATACGAATGATTGAGATTCCAACACAAAATATAGGGTAGTTTTACATTCTACTCATGTCTTTCTTTTTTCTATTTTTTTCTACTATTAGATTTTTTTTATTTTTTTTCTTTTGCTATGTTTTTTTTTTTTATCCAAACAAAATGGCCCTTCAACATAAAAGATCATATCCCAACATATCACCAAACATATAGGTTATGAGGTTTAACAAAAAAAATGCTAAATAAGGCTCAACTTGGCTTTTAAAAGGTAAATGTACATGAATAAATAATGGCTCAAAAAGACAAAGATGGCCTAAGATCATCTCTCAAAAGTTGGCATAATCTTTCAACTTGTATAAACTCATAGAATTCATAATATGATAACAGTGTAACATTTCTCAGCATTCAATCAAAATGAATGAATTAAAGGAACTAACCATAAAATTATGCGCTTTAAACAAAATTGAGAGTAAATATGTAATATCCCTCCAAAAAAAGAATGACTGAATACTCACATGTGTATTCAGTCTTCACATTTTTTTCTTCTAAGATATATAAGTCAAGTTCACTTAACCGTTGTAAATCATGTCTATAGGACTTTAAATGTATCAGTATAAATACAATGAGATACTTTAATAAGAGATAGTATAATAAACTTCAAATCACTACTCAAGTCGAAGCAATAAATGTATAACTAAACTCATGGCTCAATGGCATCAAATGACAGAACGTTATTCACTTTAATGTTAGAAACTTTTTTGTTTTTGTTTTTTTTTACCTACTTAAATTAAACATTGTCTTCAATGTATGCAAAATAATAATCATAGATAATAAAAGAAGAAAAAGATAGCACTTGGAGAAGTAGAATCCACAACGTAGGCAAATTTCCTTCGCCTTAAATTTCAATTCCATCATAAAGTAGAAGAAGAAATAAGTGAGGATTTTTCAAATAAAACAAATATGAAACATAAACTAGCATATTTAGGTCATGATTAAAACAATAAGACAAATCACAGATGTTGTTAAAAATATTCTTATCAGGTGAGATCCATTTATAGTCTAGAAAAATAGGGAGAAACATATACTCGTTCATGTTAAAAGCCCATAAGGTGGTGGAATACATTTGCAGAGTAGGATTTAAACATTTTTGTGGCTTTCTTGAAGCTTTTTCATTATCCTCTAGAAGGATTCTATGCATTATCATGGAAGAACTACATCCTTTAATCTCATTAAGAGAACAGCCTATAGCCTCCTTCTGTTTTTTTAGGATATTCAATAATTCTTTTTCACCAGACTCATATAAATTAGATGTAGTAATGACTGGCAGTGTCTTTGAAGAATTAAAAAATTTATAGTTTAGAGTGTACTGTAAGCATTGCAATTCTAATGTGCGTGATTCCTCTATAGATGGGTTTGGTGGTGCAAACGTAAGTGAAAGAGGCATTATTTTAGGTTGCCATTAGTTTATATCTAGCATAGGAGTTGAATGTAACAAAGCATTAACTTGATTAATAGATTCATCAATACCAAAATTATCTCCAAAATGAGCTAGGCAAGCTTCTAAAAGATCTTCATAACTAATTGGAATAAATGTGTCATGCACATGACTTTCAATCATACACTGTCCCTTTCTCTTCTTCATCTGGTAGTTGTTTACTAATATTAAAAATATTAAGATCAATAGTCATATTTCTGAATGAAATCTTCATCACATAATTTCTACAATTAATTAGAGTATTGGATGTAGCCAAGAAAAAACGTCCAAAAATAACAGAAATTTGGCCCTCAGAGTTTTGAACAAGTTGTGTATCTAGGACTACAAAATCAACTGTAAAGTAGAACTTATCAACTTGAATCAAGACATCTTTAATAATACCTCTAGGAATTTTGACAAACCTATCGACTAGTTGCAGTGTTACTGGTGTGGATTTTAATTTTTCAAGACCTAACTGTAAATAGACTAAATAAGGCAATAAATTCAAGCTTGCTCCTAAATCTAGCAAAGCCTACTCAATATGATGATTCTCTATTGTACAAGAAATTGTAGGACAACCTGGGCCATTGTACTTTACAAAGACTTTACATTGAATAATGGAGCTGACTTGTTTAGCCAGAAATGCTTTCTTTAGAATGTGTTGTCTTTCTTTGTATAGTAACAAGGTCTTTCAAAATTTAGCATATGAAGGCACTTGTTAGATAACATCTAAAAATGAAATATTAATTTTTACTTTCTTAGACACTTCAAAAATATCCCCATATTGCACACATTTCTTAGGGGCTACTAATCGTTGAGGAAATTGAGCCTTAATAGATGGGTCAATCTCCACTAGTTGTGGAGAAAGAGACTCTTGATCTTTTACTTATTCCCTCTAATTTTTATTTTTCTCAATCTTTTCTAAATGTTCTTCTTCAGGTGTTTTTACTTATTTGTCAACTTATTTTCCTGACCTAATAGTGATAATAAATTGGACTTGATATTAGTCTTTTGAATAATTAGAATGGTCATTTATGACAAATTGCTCTTTTGGATTAGTTATAGGTTGACTAGGGAACTTTCTCTTTTCTCGTTCCGCCATTTGACTAGCTAAGTGGCCTACTTGATTTTTTAGTTTTGCAATTACTTGAGTATTTATATAAGTAGAATTCTTTATTTCAACTATAAATTGGCATGTTACTTGCATAAATGCCTTGAGAGAATCTTCTAAATATAATTTTTGTTGTTGTGGTACAGGGAAGATTTAATGGAAGTAAATTATTGGGATACTGTTGAACATGATATGATTGAGTAGGAGGGCGAAAACTAGGTAGAAATTGATTTTTAGATTGTAAAAGTTGCCCACCTAAATTAGAATTATTTTGATTGTTGCTCCATGAAAAATTTGGTTTTAGCAATTGGGATTGTATGTTTCTGTAAAATAATTAACAAATTGCTTTCTATAATTATTTAGTGCATTTGCTTGCTCAATATAGCATTCGGAATATCCAATTATAGAAAGACACAACTTTGTAGTATGCATATGACTTGCACATAATAAACATATATCATTGTAAACTCTATTAGCTGACTCTATAGTCCTATTCATAGCTAAAACTTCTATCTTTCTCATGAGACTATCACATTTCATTTCTATTTTAATATTCTCTTTTACCTCATATAATCTCTCTTTTTGAGATGAAGTAGCTGATTTATCCTTATTAGATGTGAAATCTCGCTATTGGAAACTTTTAGGTAATTTCTCAAGAAATTCATGGGCTTCATCATCTCTAAGACTTAGGAAGACCCCACTATTCATAGATTCAATTATGTTACGGTATGATTATGTTAAACTATTATAGAAGTATTGCATGAGTCTCCATTTCTCAAAACCATGATGAGGATATTTCAAAATCAAATCTTTAAATCTTTCTCAACTTTCATAAAAATTTTCATCTTCTCGCTAAGAGAAATCAAATATCTTTCTTCTTAAGGCATTAGTCTTAACTATTGAAAAAAATTTAGAAAGAAATTTTTTTACTATAAACTCCCATGAAGTGATTGAGCTAGATGGTAAAGAGCTTAACCATGCCTTTGCTTTATCCTTTAAAGAGAAATGAAAAAGACACAACTTCACAGACCCATCCGAAAAATTTGAAACCTAAATGTAGCACAGATTATAAGAAAATGTTTTATAAGCATGTAAGGATATTCTCTCTCTAACTTATTAAATGTTAGAAGTAGTTATATTATGTGAGGTTTTAACTCAAAATGTGTTGCATTAGTTGTAAGCAACACTATACAAGAAGGAAGATTCGTGGTTATGGGTGCAAATAAGTCTCTAAGAGATTTAGATTCGTTAACATTTTCAAAATTATCCCCCATGTTTGATATATTTTTATTTGCTTTTATTTGATTTCTTAAACCTCTTCTAAATATATTTTCAATCTCCAAATCAAATTGTGCTAACTCTAAATTTTTCGATCAACAATCGAACATACACCAACTAAATAACCCAAATAATCAAGAAAAGTCCTATCTATAATTCAAGAGATGGATTTAAACTAAAATTGACTAAAATTGACCTAACTAGAATACCTATAAGATGTAAATAGACTAAAAAGATGAAGGGAGAGATGAATTATCAAGATTTGAGAAAAATCTCGAATTATTTTTTTTAATTTTCTGTGCAGTAGTTAGTATTTCGATTGTATCTCTCTCATCTAAAATACAATTGAGGTAATTCAAGCGGTGTTAAAAATCTAACTGAACGAGCTACAATTCTTCTAGAAATAAGAAATTTCAAATTCTGATGTTTACTAGTCGAAAAACAGCTCACAATTAGAGCTTAAAAATCTAAAACATTTTTTACATGAATTTTTTCTATTTTTTTAAGAAACTAATTAAACTAGTAGAAGGGTTTGGTAAATTCGAATCTAACTTGTTTTCTAATTAAGTCCTTGGCAACGGCGTAAAAAAACTTGATGTGATAAATTTTAGTACTTGCAAGTGCACGAATCGGATTGAAATATAAGACAATGAGTGCTAGGTTGATCTCACAAAAACTTGTGAATTTATAGAAAATAAATTAGAATAAATCTACTTCAGTCTAACCTAGTTAAGAAATCTTGATTTTGTGAAACTATTCTAACAATGAGCATGAACAAATAAATTATCAAGCACACAATTAATTTAGACAACAATAATAAAGAGATGAGAAAAATTAAATTAAGATGACTAAGGTTTTAGAATTCACACACATGCATTATAATAACTTTTCACGTAATTCGATTTATTTTTCTAATTCACTTTACAATAACGTTGTAATCAAACTTGCTATTATGAAAAATGTATCATTAAACTTAATTTAATAAATAAACTAATGTATAATCTTTTTAACCTTAATGTTCAAGACAAAAAATTTATATGTATCCATTCGAAAACAAATCATATAAGAAATTCAATACTTGAAATTATCCCACTGAATAACAAAGCTAAATAATTAATTTAACAATCCCAAATCGTGAACTAAATTCATATTCAAAATTACTGATTTTAATTAAATTTAGACAATAGTATTAAGCGATCAAAGCTCGTATTTGAAAAAATAAATATAAATCACATGTCAAGTCATTACAAAGCATGTAGTTTCATTCTCAATCTGAGTATAAAAACTTAGTCACTTATAATTTTAACATCCATTAAAAGTTAAAAAAAAATAAAATATAAAACTTAATCATGTAAAATAATAAGGCCTAAAAACTTTAAAGTCCTAAATCTTTATCTTCTTTTTCTTCCTTCTTCCCTTCTCTGCAACTTCTGTGCTCTTTCCCTTCTCTCCCTCTGCTTCTCGTGTGGCTAGGTGATAATATGATGCAAGGGATCCCTTTTTATTCCTCCCCTTAGGCTGCCCACACCTTGATGATGTGCGACAACTAGAGTTTTTTTAATTATTTCTTTCATTTTACTTTTGCTTTTCTTGTTAGCCCACACAGTACACGTTTGTATATATATATATATCTTGTACGTATATGACTAAGTGACCCAAGATTTTGATAATTTCTATTGCTCATCAAGATTTAGAGTTTACTCTTTTTCTTGTTTTGGCAATTAAAACTATATTGCTTTCAACAACATAAACTATAGATATCCTCTTCAATGTGCTTAGTAAGTTCATCTATAACTAACTCAAAAACATACAAAGACTTAATGCTTATTCCTTATATGAAGTTGTTGTTATCGGAAATTTATTGTTTCTCCACTCTTGTTCTCAAATCACGGCTCCATAGCCCATGTCTTTAATAATATTAATATAAAATTTATACTTATTTATTTTTCAAAACTTCCTATTATTTTCTTAGAAATCCTATTTTATTTTTTTTAAATCAATAATACTACATGAAGATTATTTTTCTTATGTAGAAAAATCATAATGATCAGGACGATAGTAATTGTAGTTCTTACATAGATCAAATTTTAGCTAATGAAAAAAGACGAGATGGTCATGTTAGTAGTTGTGATTATTGTGGTGGAGGGGTGGTTCTCTCCTAAGTAGAATCAAATAAAAAAATTAAAAAAATTATTTTATGTTCTCTTTCATTTCGCTCTCCTTCCCAAGTTCTAAACAGGATGAATAGTTACACATTGTATTGTTTTAAGTTGTTAATTAGTTTTATTTTCTATTCATTCGACTTATTAATATTCAAATTAGTTTAATTAAATAGATATTTAAAAGATGATGTCATCAAATTTCACTAATGGACTGTAAAGGGTATTTATTTAGTATCCCTAAATAGTGCTGGGTATAACAATAATAATATTTATTATCGCATAGATTGTGAATGTAATAGAGGCTATAGAGCCAAATTTCAGAATAATTTATCCTCTTTTTGTCTGGTTGTCCAAGGGAAAATTTTCGATGTACGAAAAGGAAATAAAGAAAAAATACATAATTAGCTGAATAAATACATAAATATAAAATCCCAGAACAAAAAAATGAGAAAATGAAAACTTTATCTTCAAAGGTTAACGAACTTTGTGAAGGATGATCCAAAAGAGACTCCCCCATACATTCACAATCTTGTGGGAACTAAAAAATTTGACAGTTTCAGTTTATTCGTAACGCAGTCCAAAGCTAACCCTAGAAGGAAATGATCTTCCAATCCACCACTTCACCTCCTCTGCAGCACCTCCCACTTGGGTCTCACAATTCCATCGTCATTCGAACCCTTCGATGCCATAAACGCCCCATTTCTTCAGTCTCTGAGCTCCACGGCTCCGGAGCAACTCTGAATCATGACCCAGGCAGACTCATTAACCGGAAGTTCAGGCCCCACAAATTCTTCCTTCAGGTAAATCCTATACGTTTAATTTGTTGCATTTGATTGGTTGCTCTATCAATTTTGTGTACAGCATAATCTAGTTTCAGATTTCTATACATATGTACATATGTATATGTATTTAATTACATATAGATATCTATACACGTTTCCTTTCCTTGTATTTTAGTGGTATAAATACTGGTCTTTTGGTAGTTATGAATATAAAATACATTTCTCAATCAGAAAACATAGAGCATTATTGTGTAAAAATCAACTAAAATATGTATAACTGGCATAAGGGTACGACAATATCTATAGTGAAAAGATTGGAGGCAAAGATATGGCAACGGTTTATATACTACTTTTGCATGTGGGTTACAGTGTTCATTTGTTTTTTCTCCCCTTGTTAAACCATTATTCTCTGCTAACATTTTATAGTCATCTAGTTTATTGGAGCACGTTGTCAAACTAATCATCCAAATTATAAAGGTGAACAAATGGGTTCATGTTCGTATACAAGAATAGTGATGGCGTTGGCGGCCATATTTTTTCCTTTTTAAATTTTTGTACCATTTCTTAATTTCAAAAAATGAATTAAGTTTCTGTGGAGTGTGTAACAAAATATTTCTAATCATATAATGAGATTGAGCCATGCTGAAATCTTGTTTCAACTAGAAACAATTATTAAAGCCTGACAATTGTAAGTACGTCCGTCATGCAGAAGCCATGAGCAAAAGCCATTGCTTAGCATATGTTTGAATTTATTTCACTGACACCCCTTTGTCGCTCTTCCACATAGACTAGCACAGGAACATATGTCCGATAAAATACGAAATACTTTTTTTTTTTCACAAGTAATAAAATAAAAAATACCCAAAAAACTAATAGCATACAAAATACTTAAAAAACTATGTAGCAATACCCCCATGTCTAAAATGTGGGATTTACCACCTCTAACTCCTTTTATCTGTGTTAAAGTGCATTTCTGCATTTGTACTGAGAAATAATTATATTTCTAAGGCTATTGTTATAAAATCTTTAAGCATTCTTGAAATATTTTCATTAGCCTTTGTCCGTTGTTTAATCAATCTGGAGGATAGTAATATCATCCAGAAAACCTATATAAACAGATGCTCTTTTTTTTTGGTTGTCCTGAAAAAAAAAAAGACACATTTGGATGTAACTTCTACCCCGGCGTGTGATTTGGAATTTTATGGGCAGCACTCAAAACTACCAAAAGAAATGGGGGAGGAGTAAAGCTCGAATCTCCAAAAATAAATTTCCATTTGCTTACCTTTTAGATTTTTGAAGTAATTGGTGAAATATTGCTTTGTAAATGAACTGTTGGGGATAACTTCAGAATATTTGCACTTTCATGAGTTTTTCGAAAATGTCCGAGTCATACATATATATATATATATATATGTATTCCTTGTTTTTGTGCTTTGAAATTCTCTTTGTGATGTTAACAAACTAGCTAACATCTCATGAATTAAGAGTTTCATGTTATCTCGAGTAAATGGGACAGCTAACATCGGTTGAATTACAAAACTTTTACAGCTTTCATTTGATTGTATGTATATTTATCTCAAGCGTGGCATTCAGCTCAATTAGTATATTTATCCTTTGGTTCATTCATGTTTTGTTTTGCTAGTCTTGAGTTTGCATATGAGGCCTTTTCTTTTTCTTTTTCTTTTTCTTTTTTTACCAGTGTTTATCAGACTGTTGGACATTCATTTGCATATGAGCTTAACTGAACTTCCTAAGTAAATCAATTGTTAATCATACTTCATTCATTTGCGATACATGGAGATGAAATTTATGTCAACCTTGAGCTTAACAATAAATTCAACAGGAATTAATGTTGCTTGCTGAAGCCTTAGCTTAGTAGCACAGCTGAACTAACCTTGTTCACTAAACTAATCCTGCTACTTTTTGTCATCACCATGCTGATGCGTCAATTCATTAAACATACTTTTGATTACCATAATAAAGAAGCATTAGCATTACAGAGCCAAAAGTGGGAATATAAAATTATTTTTGACCTATCTGTTTTTACAAATTTGAAACCCCCCCCCCCCCCCCCCAAAAAAAAAAAAAAAAAATTCCTCTCCTATGACAAATAAACACATTACAAAGAAAGAATCGTGGAAATGAAAATAACGTTGTAGAGGCCTTTGACAAAAACAAGGAAAAACAGAGTAATAAAGATTTAAAAGAATATCAAATGTTGTTCATGGTGATGGTTTCACCAAGGCCCTCCCTTTCTTTGACTTTTTCACCCAATGTCAATTGTTGCCTTGGCAAGATGGACCTGGTTCGTACATCAACAGATGATCCTCATCACCTTGGTGGGTGATTGATGGGCCCACTCCGCAACCCCAAGGCTGGGATAGAAACAGGGAATCATCGCTTAGGTCAAAATCTGAACCGTCCATCAAGAGCCGCGAAGGAGATACAGATTCATCATCGCATAAAGCTTGCCAGTCGCAATCGAAAGCTGTGAGGGCACAAATTCCATCAGATGTGCCGGCACAACACTGAATCCCCTTCGCTGCTGCCGCCGCCGCCTCCTCCAGTTCTCGTATTCCGTCACTCACCGTTAACAACTTAGAATCCAGTGCAGACAGAAGCATCTTCATATCCTCGGCGGAGAGGGTTTCAACTTTCGGAATCTCACTTTCGTTCTTGATCACAGCTTTACCACTGGCGGGATGATCATAATCAAGAACCTCAATCTTTCGTCTCTTTAGTTCACGGGGATCCAAATCCTTGCAATCTTGGAAACGTTTCAGAATCCGACGGACTTCGTGAGGGCCTTCGGGCCAAGTCTGGGGCTCGATCGGACGGCTTTGGGCCCCTAATTGGGGTCCATTGGCTTCAAAGATGATCAGAACGGCATCAACGCCACAGAGTGTGGCCAACTCGAAGGTTTTCTTCTTCAAAGTATTGGTTCGTTTCAACAAGCTTGCCTTCGTAGCAGTCGAAGCTATTTCAAATGGTAGAAAACAGAGAAAAAGAGAAGAGTATATTGATATGATTTGTGTGTACAAGATAATTATTTACAAATTACAATGAAGAATTTATAGAGCGAGAGAGGGAAACAAATCAGCCATTGATCAAGGCTTTGCCTTGACAATGACTGATACATATTTGGCAAACTGATTAGCAGGTGAGGACTTTTGGGTGTTGACGATGCAGCTTGAGAAGTTGAAAGATAGTGAAACTGGGTTCACATTAACAGCCCCCCGCAAACTCAAGAAGGTAAGGTAAAAACCAAATTGAATTTGGAAACCAGATCATAAAACCGTCCTAGGGGATGAGACTAGGTGAAGATATCAGCAGTTTGGGCAGTAGAGGACACAGAGAGAAGATGAACTGTGCCACGCATGACATGTTGACGAATGAAATGACAATCAATCTCAATGTGCTTAGTATGATCATGAAACACATCATTATGAGCGATCATGATTGCACTGCGATTGTCACAATGAAGAACCGTAGCACCAGAATGAGAGACACCCATGTCTTGAAGTAACCATCGAAGCCAAAGAAGTTCTTGAGTAGTATCAGCCAGAGCACGATACTCGGCTTCAGTGCTAGAGCGAGCGGTAAGAGTCTGCTTCTTACTACGCCAAGAAATCAGAGAATTGCCAAGGAAGAAGCAGAATCCTGTGGTAGAACGACGATCAGTAGGGTCACCAGCTCAATCAGCGTCAGAATAAGCATAAAGCTGTAGAGAGGAGTGACAAGAGTAATGCAGACCATGAAAGAGAGTGCCCTTAACATAACGGAGAATGTGAAGAACTGCAGCATAGTGAGTAGAGCGAGGTGATGACAGAAATTGACTGACGAGGTGAACAGCATGGGCAATGTCAGGACGAGTAACAGTAAGATAGACAAGACTGCCAACAAGTTGCCGATAGAGAGTAGGATTAGATAGAAGTTCACCATCTAGAGGAGTAAGACGCACATTAGCTTCCAAAGGTGTGGAAGCAGTCTTACTATCAGTGAGACCAGCACGAGCAAAAAGATCTGAGGCATACTTGGCTTGAGAGAGAAAGTACCTAGTAGAAGCAGAAGGTATCTCAAGACCAAGGAAGTAACTAAGAGGACCAAGATCTTTCATCTCAAATTGTCTGCTAAGAAAAACCTTGAGCTCAGAAATACCATGTACATCATCTCCAGTGAGAATCATATCATCCACATAGAGTAGTAGGAGAACAGTGCCATGTGTAGTTTTGCGAACAAAGAGAGCAAAATCATAATCACTTGAAAAGAAGCTAAGCTCACGAATGGTAGAACTGAATTTAGCATACCAGGCACGAGGAGGTTGCTTAAGACCATATAAAGCACGACGAAGTTTGCAGACCTGATGTGGAGAGTGAGGAAAACCAGGAGGAGGCTGCATATAAACTTCCTCGGAGAGATCACCATTGAGAAAAGCATTTTTGACATCCATCTGATACAAGGACCACTGTCGAATAACAGCCACAACAATGAGACTTCGAACAGAAGTGAGACGAGCAACAAGAGCAAAGGTCTCCTCATAGTCAATGTCATACTCTTGGGTGAAACCTTTGGCAACTAGACGGGCTTTGTAATGTTCCACAGAATCATCAGAAAGGGTTTTGATCTTATAGACCCATCGACAGCCAATTACAGATTTACCAGGAGGAAGATCAACCAAGTCCCAAGTGTGAGTCTTGGCAAGAGCCTGTAATTCATCATCCATAGCTTGCTGCCAAAGAGGGTTAGAACTAGCCTCGTGATAGGAGCAAGGCTCGTGATGAGCAAGAATGGTGGAGAGACAGTGATAATCATGAAGGTGAGAAGGAGTCTCCCTTACCCGAGTAGAACGCCTGAAAGTGGACTCAGTGGAGGAAGAGGGCAGAGATGGACCAGATAAGGAAGAGCTAGTGGGAGGAGTAAGATCAGTAGACGAGGACTCCTCTGGATAGGCAGTAACCGGTGGTACAGTAGGTGGCTCAGCAGGAGTTACATCAGTATCTTCAGGAAAGAGGTCAATAGTAGGATCAGTAAAATAAGCGGTGGAAGAAGAAGGGGATAAATGAAATGAAGATAAGGAGGAAAATGTCTTATGTTCCCAAAAGACAACATGACGAGAGACACGAAGACGTTTAGACAAGGGATCCCAACAACGATAACCTTTATGCTCAATCCTGTAGCCTAAGAAGCAGCAAAGACGAGCTCGAGGCTCTAATTTTGTGCGTTCATGAGGCTGAAGCAAGACAAAACAGGTACACCCAAAAACACGAAGAGAATGATAATCAGGAAGAGTACCATACAAACGCTCATAGGGAGTGAGGTTACCAAGAGGAGCCGAAGGTACACGATTAATTGTGTAAGCAGCAGTAAGGGCAGCTTCACCCCAAAACTGTTCAGGACAAGAGGTAGAGATAAGAAGAGCACGGGTTGTATCAAGGAGATGACGATGTTTTCGTTCAGCACGACCATTTTGTTGTGAAGTACCAGGACAAGAGCGGTGAGGAATGGTCCCATGCTCACGGAGAAATGCATGAAAAGAGTTATCACAATATTCCTGAGCATTGTCAGATCGAAATATTTTGATGTCATGGGAAAATTGTGTTTTGACCATGCGAGCAAAATTATAATAAGTTTGTTGAAATTGGGATCAATTTTGCAGAATATAAATCCAAGTATATCTAGAAAAATCATCGAAAAATATGACAAAATACTTAGATCCTCCCATAGTAGGAATGGGGGAAGGACCCCAAACATTAGAGTGGACTAAATCAAAAGGAGCTAAGGCAAGAGAAGTACTATTATTAAAAGATAAAGCTGGTTGCTTGGCAAGTTGACAAGATTGATAATCAAGGTGTTGTCGCGCCCAGATTTTTCGTACTCAAGGAATACTCACACAAGTGGGAAAAATACTGTACTCTCTCGTTAGAACTCACCCTCCTAGAAGAATGAGTGCGACTAGGTTTGAATTGAAAATTTGATTTGAATAAAGGGCCTTTGAAAAAAAAATAAAATTTGGAGTCGCCACCTAACTTGATTAAGGTGAGTTAGGTCACCAAAAAACTAAGAGTAATCCGAAGACTACACTTAGGGTTTTTAGAAAACAATTTGAAAATATCTCCTCAAGAGAGGGTTTTTAAGAAAACAGGTTGTTTGGCAACCTTTGGAAAACATTTAGCCCTTTTTAGAAAAATAACTCCTTTTGGTCAATCGAAATCAGTGATTCTAAGTTCGGAGGTTGGTTACGTGTAGGGAAGACGCACTAAACTATTACCCTACGTCGCCCTTTCGGTACCTACCTGTCAATCTACCCTAGATTCACCTATGAGAGTCTTCAATTAACTAATGGTCAATCATATCTCACTTTAGAAAAACAATGCTTGAAAACTAACATGATGCATGGTATGCAAGTGTAAGAAAAGAGAATTGAAAAATAGATTTGAAAAGAGATTTGAAGAGATAGAATTGAAATTGGAAAGTTTGAAAATTGAAGGTAGAAATTTGAAAATAGAAATTTTGAAATTGGAATTTGAGATTCGAAAAGATTTTGGAAACCACACCCATGAGGGTGGAATTGAAAGTTTGAAAAGTATTGTGACCGCACCTATGAAGGTTGCCTACGTATCCCTTTGGGGGAATCAGGTCAGTCGTAGTTTGGACTAGAGTCCGATTGAAAATAGAAGAGTGGATTTGAAGAAGGAGATTGAATTGGAAATTGAATTTGATTTGAAATTGGAAGAGGAGATTGGAAATTGAAATTGAGAAGATTGGACTTTGATTTGGAAAGATAGATTTAGACTTGTTTTGAAAAAGAAAAGGTTTGAGAAAACCTAGACTTAGGAAAGATAGGAGACCTAGGAAAGACTCAAGAGTTTAAGAAAGAATGAATTTAGGAAAGGCTCGAATTAGGAAAGGTTCAATTTAGGAAAGTGTCATTTTTGGAAAGTTTTTGAATTAGGAAAGTTTTGAATTTAGAAAAGTTTTAGGTTTAGGAAAATTTTAAATTTAAGAAAGTTTAGAAATTGGAAAGTTTCGAGTTTAGAAAGTTTTTGAAAAAGGAAAGGTTTTCAGATTAGGAAAGTTTCGAAATTAAGAAAGTTTTGAAATTAGGAAAGATTTGAAAATTGGAAAGTTTTGAATTTAGAAAGTTTTGAAATAGGGGAGTTTTGAAAATTGGAAAGTTTCGTTTTTGGAAAGGTTTAGAAAAAGGGAAGTTTAAGATTTAGAAAGTTTTAGAGTTTAGAAAGATTTAAGATTATAGAAAGTTTTAGAATTTTAGAAAATCTTGAAATTAGGAAAGGCTTGAGTTTAGGAAAGGTTTGAAAACTTAGGTTAAGAAGTTAAGATTTGAAAAGAGGGTAGAATTAGGAAATAGTTGAATTAGGAAAGATTTGAATGTTGAGTTTTAAAATTTAGGAAAGATTTTTATGTTCAAGTTTTTGGAAACTTAAGGTTTAGGAAAGTGGAAGGTTAGGAAGGATTTGAATTAGGAAAGATTTGGATTTTGAAACTTAAGGAAAGATTTGAAGTTTAGTTTTAGGAAACTTATGGTTTAGGAAGGTTTGGATTAGGAAGGGATTGGATTTGGTTTTTAAAAGCAAAAGGTTTGATTTATTTCCAAAAACGGAGGACGGGATCTAGTTTCCTAAATGGGGAGATTTGATTCGGTTTCCTAAAGGGAAGATAGGATTTGACGAGGATTTGGAAAGGGAGATTCTAGAAACCCTAGGTTTGGAAAATTATAGTTTTGACGTAGAAAAGAGGTTTTGGAAACATGTATAGTTTTGATGTAGAAAACGAGAGGTTTTTGAAACCTAGGTTTGGGGCAAAGTCTGAAAACCATGTTTTTGGGAAGAAAATTTAGGGTTTCCTAATTGTGGGTTCTAGGGCTTGACTTAGGCTCTAAGGAAAAGGGATTTTTAGAAAGTGTGTTTTTAGAAATGTAGATTTTCTAGAAGGGAATCCTATGAAGGAGTTTTTGGAAAGTGTGTTTGAAGAGGGAGTTTTTGGAAGGCAAATCCTAGAGGGGAATTTCTAGAAGGAAGATTTTGGAAAGAGAGTTTTTTGGAAAGATTTTTTTTGGAGAGAGTTTTTCTAGAAAGGTTTTTGGTTAAAGATTGTTGAAGAGAGTTTTTGGAAAGATCTTTGGGGAAGGCTTTTAGAAAGTGGATTTTGGGGAGAGGATTTTGGAAAGGAGTTGAAAAAGGGAGTTTTGAAAAATAGATTTTGGAAGGGAGTTTTTAAAATCAATTTTGAAGAGGGGAGTTTTAGGAAAGTATGTTGAAAAAGAGATTTTTAGGAAGAGATTTTTAAAGAGAGTTTTTAGAAGGTGTAAAAACATCTCACTTTCCTAAAGCAATTCTAGCCATAAGAAGGCTAGAACCACTTTAGGAAAGCGGTTTTAAAAACAAAGTTTGAAAATATAGACCAAAAGGCCACTTTTAATATAACACTTTCCTAAAGCAACCCTAGCCATGGAAAGGCTAGAATCACCCTAGGATTGTGATTTTGAAAACATGTTTTTGAAAAAGAACTTTTGATACAATTTTGAAAACAAGTTTGAAAACGATTTTTGAAAACAACTTTTTGAAAACGAATTTTGTAAGATGCAAGACTATGATATGCACAATGCAATTTGGGGTCCTGAACATACAAGGTTAAGGCTTCACCACATAATCAAGGGGGCCGGACCCACGTGGTCTTTGGTTAGACTAGAAGAAAGCCCCCGACACGGTGACTCTCCAATAGCCCAATCCTACACATGGACCGGCAATCCCCTTGTTTCAAGCATGCAAAGAAAGGGGGGGAAAGAGATGGGGGATTAAAATAGAGAAAACCCAAGTGGGTTGGAGAGAGAAGAGAGAGGGGGGAAGTGCAAAAAATTAAATAGGGAGCCTACCTTGTATCTTCTTTAATTTGCGCGCCTTGCTTGTCTTCGGTCTTTGGTCTTCGTCTTGATCTTCTTCTTCAGTCTTCAAGGGTTGTCTTCAAGCTTTGGATGGCAGCTCTTCAAGTTTTCGAAGGGTGGTTAAAGGCTAGTGTATGAGTGTATGGGGGAGTGTATGAGTGTATAGGAGGCTAGGGTTTGTGTATAGTGGCTAGGGTTTGGGGAAAACCTAGGGAGGCTAGGGTTTTGGAGGTGCTCGAGCTCTGTGTATCGAAATATAGGATTTTTAGGTTAAGTTTGTAGACCCTTTTCACGTTGAACGAGGCTCTGTATTTATAGAAGTTGGACAAGCCTGGCGCCTGTTGCAGTGGCGCCAGGTCAAAATTTACACTGGTGCCACTAGGAGTGGCGCCAGGCCATTTTTTTGGCTTGGCACCACTACTAGTGGCGCCAGCCAATTAGGAAATATTTAAGGTCGGCAAACAACGTATCTTTGACTAGATTTGGGCGCCTGTACTAGTGACTACCATGTAAACTTTAGCCTGGCTTCACTAGGAGTGACTCCGGAAAGTCCGGGAATGATTTGAAGGAGCCGGGAATGACCCGGAAGGCCGGAAGGGAGCAGGAACACCTAAAATAGTGTCCTGGAGGTATTTGACTTGAAAAGTGAGGATAAGATGTGTCGGAAAGGTTGACCGAGCCTTTAGGGGCAAAACGGTCAACCGGACCGGAAAATTGCCGGGACAGACTCAAACTGTCCCGGAAGAAGACTTGGGATCTGGAAACATTATTTAGAATGTTCCCAGAGGTTGCCGATTTGATACCCAGAGCCGACGTGGTCGGAAAAGGAGACCGACCCATCAGGGGCAAAATGGTCATTTTGTACCGGGTTTGCCGGAACTGACTCGGAATGGTCTGGAAAGGTAAAGGAAGGTTGAGAATACTATAAAAATTATTCTCGAGACATTACCGGTTTGATATTCAAAGCCGATATGGTCGAAGAAGGAGACCGGCCCTCTAGGGGCAAAACGGTTATTTTGTACCGGGTTGGCCAGAACTGACTCGGAATGATCCGGAAAGGTAAGGGGAGATTGAGAACACTATAAAAAGTATTCTCAGGAGGTTACCGGTTTGATACCTAGAGCCGGTGTGGTTCTCGGGGCATTCGGATGCTTACGGGCAAAATGGTCATCTTGACCGAAAAGTCTCGGAAAAGGTCCTAAGGGTAGTCTGGTCATTTTTCACCGAAGTGAGCTAACAGACGCTGGTGTTGACCTGGGTTTTGAGTGTTTCCGCCACTCTCACGGTGTGAGTACTTCCGCTACTCGGACGGGGTTTAATGATTTGTGAGTATTTTCGCTACTCGGACGGGGTTGAGTATTTCCGCTACTCGGACGGGGTTGATGATTTGGGAGTATTTTCGCTACTCTAACGGCTTTGTGAGTATTTCCGCTACTTTAACGGTTCTGTAAGTATTTTCGCTACTCTAACGGTTCTGTGAGTATTTTCGCTACTCTAACGGTTCTGTGAGTACTTCCGCTACTCTAACGGTTCTGTGAGTATTTCCGCTACTCTAACGGTTCTGTGAGTAGTTTTGCTACTCGGACCGTCTCGAGGAATAAACTGTCTCGAGAGTGGGACTGGAAGGGGTCTTACCGTCTCCGAAGAGACGGGCCTGGATTGGAGCCGTCTCGAGGAATAAACTGTCTCGAGAGTGGGATTGGAAAGGGGTCTTACCGTCTCCAAAGAGACGTGCCTGGATTGTGAGTGTTTCCGCCACTCTAACGGGTTTGTGAGTATTTTCGCTACTCTAACGGTTTTGTGAGTATTTCCGCTACTCTAATGGTTTTGTGAGTGTTTCCGCCACTCTAACGGTTTTGTGAGTGTTTTCGCCACTCTAACAGTTTTGTGAGTAGTTTTGCTACTCGGACCGTCTCGAGGAATAAACTGTCTCGAGAGAGGGATTGGAATTGGAATAAGAAAGGACAATGCCCCTAAGGGCATTTTGGTCATTTTGCCTCTATTTGGGCCTGACAGGCCCACAAAGCGATGGAAAGACGGAATTTGGACCTAGAGGATTGGTTTCGATTGGAATTTGTCCGCAATGACTTGAAAACAAGTCTGGACGGAGTGTAGACTGCCGAGCGGTCAAAAATGGGGTGCTTACAGGTGTTTATTAGGAACATAACCTAAAACACCTTGAGACAAAAGAAAGCATAAATGTCCTATGGAAACATGACCTAATCGTGAGTGCCAGATATCAAGAGAGAAGTTGGGAGTAGTTGAAACACTAGTAGAGGTGACAGCAGCAGTCTGAGTAGGCAGATGAAGGTGAATGAGCTGAAACAGTCGACCACATTTACGGCCTATCCCAAGAGTCTGTCCCGTCTTTGGATCCTGCACAACATAACCAGTAGAAGAGAAAAGAACAGTAAGGCCAAGATCACATAATTGGCCGACAGAAATAAGATTCAATGTGAGTTTAGGGATATAATAAGTATGAGGAAGTGCAAGAGTGGAAGTGGAGACATGACCAATGTGGTTAATAGTCATAGGTGATCCATCAGCAGTATAAATTGTTGAGTCAATACCTTGATTTTGATGATAACAAAACATGGTTAAATGATCTAATAATTCTACTTAGTGTGCAGATGAATTATTAATTAGATCTTGACTTGAAGCTTATCATAATAGAGGATTTATGATGAAAAGCATGATGAAGTGATGCATTCTACAAAGGTGATATTATAAGAAGAAAAAGAAATCTCAAGTTGATGAAAATCCTAGATTGAAGATTGATAAGCATGAAAGAATAGCATACTCAACAATGGTGATTTTATAAGGGAATGAAGATGATGGATATCAAAGAAGAAGAATGAAAATGATCAAAGTCTTGATTTAAAAGATTGAAGACTTTGAGTACTTGAAGATATCTTGCAAGAATGGAAGAAAAAGATACCAACTCAAAATATGAAAGTTTTCTTAGAAGATTTGAAGATGTCTTGAAGACATGGAAGGAATCACAAGATTTGGAAAGCTTTCTTGAGTTGTTGAAGTCCATGGAGAAGCCATGTTGATTGAAGAAATGAAGATTCTAAGTCATGGAAGCTCTCTTGAAGATATTGAAGAAGACTTGAATCAATGGATGAAGATATGATAATGGAAGAGCTCTACAAGTGATGAAAATGAAGAAAACTCACCTTGAATGGATTGAAGATGTTCTTGGAGTCATCTAATCTTGAAGAAGTGTTTGCAAGCTTTAAAAAGCCTATTTAGATGATCCTTGAAGAGATTGGAAGCTTTGAAAAAGAATGAAGAAAAGTTGCAAAAATATGGGTTTTTAGAAAAAGGGTCGACTCCTCAAGTTAAAAGAGCCGACTCATTCGAACAGAGCCTTGGAATTCTGCTGGAAGCTTAAAAGAGTCGACTCCTGGCCAAAAAGAGTCGACTCATTGCAACAGAGAACAAATAATTCTGCAGACTGCTGAAAAGAGTCAACTCCTGGGACAAAAGAGTCGACTCATTTGGACAGAAACTTGAAAAATCTGCTGAAATGCAAAAAGAGTCGACTCATTGAGAAAAGAGTCGACTCCTAGACTCTAACGGCTAGTTTTCTGACAGACGGTATGGGCACAAACACAACCAAATCTTCTCCCATACTTCTCCAACGGCTAGAATCGATCCATACCTATATATATGAGATATATACAGCTTCAAAGAAGGAGGGAAGAGCAATCATACCATTCATATCAAGTGCTTCAAAGCTGAAAATCACCTGCACCTAACTGTTACATATTCTTGCTGAGTGTTTAAAGTTATCCATTGAGTTGTATTCATTTGTATACTCACTAGAAGAGTCACTCTCTGTATAATTTTCATTCATTCTTGTTTGGGTGGGTTTGTAACCTAGTAAGTTTAAGTGTTCTTGGGAAAAACACTTGTAAGTTTAAGAGAAGCTTGGACAAAATCTCTTGGATTTTGAAAGCTTGGGAAGAAGCTTTTGTAAAGAGTGAGCTGGGCACTCGTGGCACAACCAGCAGCTGTGTAAGGAGTATTACATAGTGGAATTCCTTCGAGAGGATCGAAGAAGAGAGGACGTAGGCAAGGTTGGCCGAACCTCTATAAATCTGGTGCACTTCTTTTCTGCCTCTGTTTTGTTTAATTGCTCACTATACATGTTTGCATAAATATATATATTGACATACACTCCACTTGCTTGATATATATATTTCGATTAATTGTTATTAAAATACATAAACAAGTTTTAGTTGAAGTTCTTGTTAAAAAATTCTATAAAACCCAATTCACCCCCCCTCTTGGGTTGCCTACTTGGACCAACATAAATGACAGGAAGAGTAGACATAGAGGATTTGGAAGAGAAAGTAGATAAATCAGAAGTCATATGATTGCTACATGTTGAATCAAAGAACCATGAAGAAATACCTGAAGTGGCAGACAGAGCAGTAGGGGGTGGATTACCAGAGGTAGTCATGAACTGCTGAAGAAGTGCAGAGAGATCACTGACACTAATCATAGAAGAAGGTGTGGGAACATCAGAATCTGTAGCAGTGGCAGCAGCAGATTTAGGGCGAAAGTCTAGATGGTGAGGATTCTTAGGACAATCACTACGATAGTGACCAGGGCCACGCCGATGACAGTGTTGACAAATCCGAATGGGACAGGTAAGTAGACGATAATTAGTAGCATGGCAGAATGTACATTCATCATTACGAGACGAAGGATTGAAAGATGGAGCAGAAGAGTTACGAGAACCACCAGAACCACCAGAAGTGGACGAACCTTGAGAATTACCTGATAAACCTCTAGAGTGAGAGTTAGAGGTAGCAAAAACTGTGTCTGTAGGTGGAGATTGGATGAGACCAAGACGAATCTCCTCGGAAAGGAGCTCAAAAATAGCCTGTTCCAAGGAAGGAAGAGGGGAGCGACGCAGAAGAAAGGCTCGAACAGGTTCAGAAACATCAGTGAGAGCCATGAGAAACATAATCAGGCGCTGCTGATCGCGGTAGCGAGTAAACTGAGCAGCATTATCAGGACAGATCCAAGTTGGTTCAGATGGAGTCAATTGATCCCATAGAATATACATTTGAGACAGGAAGGTATTGATAGACTGGCCAGATGCTTGTTTCAGACAATGCAAAGAGCTCAAAAGTCGGTATTAATGAGCAAGATCTGTAGTAGTGTAGCGGTGGGCTAGAAAAGCCCAGATGGAGGAAGCAGTGTCGAAGCGTCCAAACTGAAGGCTTATGGAAGGAATGGATATGTTGCGGAACCAGGTGATGATCTGATGACTCTTGCTGTCCCAATCCTCAAGTCGGTCAGTGTATTCTGCAAACTGTTCAGTGTCACTTTTGACAGGAGCTTGAATATCTCCAGTGATGTAACGCCAAAGTTTTCTGCCTTTGAGAAAACTGGACATGGCTTGAGACCAGGGAACATAATTAGGACCTTCCAGAGTGACAACAATAGGTTTAGATATTTCAGAATGCTCCATAATACTGTGACGTGGGATAACAGAATTCAATGGAGAATATCAAGAGTGAAAATGCTTCCAATGTAGAAGAAACAGTAGTAACGGAGCAAAATTAGGCAAAATAGAGGGACAGAAATCGGTTTAGGAACCAGGTGCTATAGTAAATTTGCGTGCTACAGTAGCTCACGGAGAGAGAAAAGTTACCTGATTTTTTTTATTTTTTTTTTAAGTTTAGTGGGTGGTTTCCACCTTGTGATGTTGCTAGCCAACAAAAGATAAAATAGGAAAGGAAGAAAAGAGAGGGGAAGGAGACAAAGATGAGTGGAGAGAAAAGGTTAGAATAATAAGAGGAGAGAGAAAGACTTATCTTTCGTTTGATTTGGAATGGGAGAAAGAAAAGGGTGAGTGAGTGGAGAGAGAAAAGGATTGAAAAGTCTATGGAGAGAGAGAAGGTTATCATGTAGGTAGATTCCACATGTTTACAAGAAGAGAGAAAAGATGAGGGAGAGAAAGATCTCCCTTAGAATAGCAAATAGAGTACGAGAGCTAAAGAGAGAAAAGATCAACTAGCAGAGACCTCAGCAGGCAGAGCAGCAAGAAGCGAAAGAGCAGGAATAGCTGGTGGGTTGGAGAGGAGCGGGTAGAGGTTCTGATGGTGGTGGTTGTTCAAGGCGGGAGCATGAGAATGAGGTGATCCAGCAAATTGTAAAAGATAGTGGTTGCGGAAGCAAGATGAGAGGTTGCAGGAGCTTATAGCTCTGATACCATATTACAAATGGTAGAAAACAGAGAGAAAGAGAAGAGTATATTGATATGATTTATGTGTACAAGATAATTATTTACAAATTACAATGACAAATTTATAGAGCGGGAGAGGGGAACAAATCAGCCATTGATCAAGGCTTTGCCTTGACAATGGCTGATACATATTTGACAAACTAATTAGCAGATGAGGACTTTTGGGTGTTGACGATGCAGCTTGAGAAGTTGAAAGATGGTGAAACTGGGTTCACATTAACAGAAGCCATGCGTATACTAGAAGAATTGCTCGTAATGGAAAAAACTACCTATAGAGAGAGAAACTAAAGCATAAGTTTAGAGAGAAAGAGTGGGTTTGCTGTTTGACTGGTTTCTGGCACCCTGAAAGACATATATCAACGGCTAGTATAATAAAATTAAGCGGGAGGACCTTTCCCTCCGCATTTGAAATGACTTACCAACGGCATCCTTTTGAGCTGTTAGAAAATATCATTTTTGTGTAAGAATTTATTTTACAATATTCTATATATTATTCGGACTTGGGAAGAAAATATATTCTACATTCATATTTGTAAGAGTTTGTGGAATACTACCATAAATTGGTGAAAATCTCAAAATTTTAATCTTTAAGTGTACGTGCAGTTTGATTATCCAAGAAAAAATAAGTATATATACAAAAAAAAAAAAAAAGGGTTGTGTAACAGTAGAAATTATCCATAGGATCTAGAACATCATATCTGCATGTTCAATGTTGTAATTTTTTTAATACCATTTTCAATGTGAAAATAATGAGATCAACCACTTCTGTGTTCAAGTTTGTTATTCACACATTATTGAGTTGGAAAAAAAAAATTTCATGAAGTGTCCATTTTTAATAGCTCAGACACATGATTTTATCTTACTGACATGGTGTTCAGACTTATTAGATATTTTCTCATATAACATAGTGACCTTTATAACAATATTAACGTAACTCTACATCAAAAAAAAAGTGCGTGACATAGTCATCTAGGATCTACACTAAGGTGTGTTTAGTTTGTAGCTTAAAAAAAATATAAGTCAAAAGTTTAAGCTAGTTTTAAAAATTAATTTTAAATGACTTTTCAAAACTTAAGCTAGTTTTAAAAATGACTTTTAAAATGAGAAGCCAAACACAATTTAAAAAAGTCATAAATTGCTAAAAAAGTCGCATCCAAACACCCCTAAAATATGAAGGGAAAACCAATAAGGTGTTTTTTTTTGGATTCGAGCCAATATTTAATTTTTTAGAAAAACTAATTCTAAGAGTGCTTGTAGTTTTTCTATTACTTCTAATTTTAATAGAGATGGTAACAGTGCTTTGCAAAAGACAATAAGAAATGTATAATTTTAATAGAGACGATAACAGTGTCTTGGGAGAGAGAATAAGACATGTATCGGACAACGTTTTTTCCCAAAAATATTTACCGATATAAATTGAAAGAAAAAATAAAAAAAAAACACTCAAAATTAATTGAACACGTCTTGTTAAATTTTCTAACAAGAAAGTTCAAAACTAGGAGGCTAACTCAAGCAACCCGTAACCCAAGTTAATATCAATTCCCCCCGAAATAGAGTTACTGCTTCTTACAACCTTACACTATGTCCCTTGTTAGATTAGTACTCTGTATTGAAGAATCAAACGAAATAGTCAAACAATATATAATTCTATTTTTAAAAAATGAATGATCAATTTGTAATTCTAGAAATTTTGAATAATTAATGTAGTAGAATTCAGATATTTACCTTTAAAACAAAACAATCATTAAGATGATTCTTATTTAAAATAATAACATTGTCGTATTATTTTAGTGATATTTTCTGTGTAATATTAGAATTTTCCATTATAGGCTTCTATAAACATTCTTAAAACGATTTATTAGCCTTTTTGTAATTTGGGGATATTGACATCACCGATAGAAATTTTGAGTAGATGCTTTATTTATTTATTTTTGATAGGAAAATCAATAAATTGATTATCAAGAAGTTACATCAGATAAAAGCAGAGGATAGACAAAAGAAGGAACTTTTTCCATTCACACGCACTCGCTATTAACATCAACAGTAAGCCTAGCTAAAGCACGGGCCACACTATTACCTACTATTTTGATATGGGTGCATCTGTTGAAAGAAAAGAATCGCAACCTGAATTTTGCTTCTTCAATTAGATGACCGACACAGGAGAAATCTTGATCATGGCTATTGAGAATCTTATCAACTTGCAGCGCGTCTCCTTCGAGATGGATATACTTAAGACCCAAATCTCTAGCAAACAATATAGCTTTTAGGGCTCCTATAGCTTCAGTCACTAGAGCAGAATTTTCATGAAGAAACTTCTCACATTTTGATGCAATCACCTCACCCTTATGATTTCTAACAACAATCCCAATGCCCACTCTTAGCTGCTAACCAAAAACTGCTCCATCAGAGTTTATCTTGTGTGTACCTTCATTTGGAGCAAACCACCTCTCCTGCAATGAAGAATTATGATCACACACCGAGCGAGTAATGACTGAAACATATTCATAGACATATCATTTAGCAAATTAAGCAATTTCTTCCGGAGCACGCCGCGTTCTGCCATGGACAGTATCATTTCTATTATTCCATATACACCAAGCTATAGTGAAAAACATAGAAAAAGCATCTTGGTCAAGATTTGCACTAACTTCCCTTGCCCAATCCATGAAATCAACTGCTCTTGAGTCATTTGTACTCAAACCAAGTAAGGACATTGCCCATGTTAAAGATGATGACTTACAATTCTTCAAGTAGTGGAGAATTGTTTCAACTGGAGCACCACAACAATCATAATGTAAATCAAGGGGAACCTTCTTTTTAGCCAAATTGTCTTTTGTTGGAAGGATATTTGAACAGGTTCTCCAAGAAAAAACTTTAATTTTATTTGGAATCTTCAAACTCCACACTCATTTCTAAAAACTGACTTGCATATCATTTTTTGGATGAGGAAGCGTTGTTCATGAGAAAGAGAAGGAGCCAAAGGTAGATTACATGTTACATATGCTTCTTTTAGAAAGAAAATTTGTTGAAACCACATCTTATTTCTCGCACCTCCTAGTTTCATCAATAAGATCTGTCACCCTAGCTTCTTGATCCAAAGTGTACCAAGGTGAAATTACTTTCATAGAGATAGGAGTCGGAAGCCATCTATCTTGCCATATCCTAGTTGATTTACCATCACCAATTCTCCACCTTAATCCTGCTTCTAATAGAGATTGAGCTTCAAAGATGCTTTATTTTATTTTTTCACCAATGAATAACTATCCTTGATACATGCAATGCAATGCAATGCAATACTAAGATATTCAGCCCTAAAGTAAACTTGGTTTTTTAAATCTTATCAAGAATGTCAGGTTCGTTGTGCAAAATTTTGCTATAATGAATTTGTTTGATTGTGTTCTTAATTCCTTTTTTTTTTTTTTTTGGATTTTAAAATAGTTGGACCACATTTAGTAAACTAGATCCAGAAACTATGTTAAAAGATTTGTTTGAGAACACACTGATTTTAAAAAACAGAAAAAGTTGTTTTATGAGTTTCTAAAAATCATATTCATGCTATTCTAAAAACATGATATTCTCAAAATTCTCATTGTTTTTATTTCTAGAAATATAAAAATTAAAATAAAAACAAAAATTAAAATTTTGACAACAATACTAAAAAAGCCAAAGCCAAATTGGGGATTTCATTCTCATGATATCGGAAATTCACTTCAGTTTTAGTCATAACCTTGTTGGCTTTGGTAGGCTTGGAGAAATACCCTTTTCTTTTTTGCACGATCTCAAGTTTGAACCTGTTTGCAATAATAGCATTGGTGAATTAGACGTTGTATATTGGAGGCTTCTGTTAACTTGTAGCTTTTGTGAGACTGAGTTTAGATATGGCTCACCCCTTGCCTCTTGAAAAAAGAAGTCCAAATTTTGCCTTCTCGAATTTCGAGAGCCCAACAGGATAGGACAACTTTGGTCATGTTCAAATGGGGATGCTACTCTAGGTGGGTCGGCCGACTCAGCCCTACTACTCTTTGACCGAGAAGAAAAAATAGAAAAATTTCACGGATTTTGTAAATTTTTAATCAATAATTGTGTAACACGTGGCATATACTTTAAAAACTACATTGTCCAATCTTACGGTAAGTTGGTCTCAAGTGCCCTCCTGCAATGCCCCTCAAAACTGTGTTTAAGTGTCTTATTTGAACTTCAGAAAATTAGAAACTTTAAGAAGCATGCTTTCTATGATTTGTTATGATTTAAAATATTTATTTTATATATTTATAAAAAATTATACAATGTAACTATTATAGAAGATATAAAAATATATAAAATACTTTATTTATTTATATATTAGTATACACGATCTAATGGGATCTTGATCGTATTCTTCTTCTTCTTCTTTCAAAATTGGCACCCTCACCTAACTCTTGCTTGATGCACTAGTTACTTAGCTTATGACTAAGACTTATATTTTAATTCAACTCTGCAAATCTTTGTCCTAATTACTCGGGGTTCACTATATGAATCCATGTCCTTTAGTTGGTTCTGTTTGTAAGAAATCACATATTCAATGTGGAATCGGTAACTAAAAAACGTACCATATTCAGATCAATTCGGATTGGAACCTAAAGATGCTTTACGTGCTTATTGTATAAACCTGTTAGATGCTTGCGGTGGGTGTTATTATGGAGTATGAACAACACCCCATATCCACAGCACAAGAACCATCTCCAACACCTTCTTATATTACACAGAGATAAGAGAAGAGAATAATATTACTTTCAACTTGAATCAATCTTTAACGTCGGATGTCTTGAGGTTTATATAAACACCCAAGAGGTACATCTAAGAGTCACCAATCAACAGGCATCTCTATTCTTCTAATAGATATGTCTATACCTGTATTGGTGTAACTACTAGATCGACCCACCATGGGCATCTAGTTTGGGTCCATGACCCAACCCGATGTCCAACACCTCCCACTCACACAAGGTGGGTAAGACAGTAGCATCTCTTTCAATCATCCATAATACTATAGTGTGAGTTCATATAGGGGCCGTGCGACCGTGGAATACACCTATAATTTAGTAGCTCATACTAGAAACTTGTTATCAGAGCCAACATAAAGACATCAACCCTCAAAATAAAAAACAAGTAAACAAATGGTGTCTCATGTACCTCAGATCCATCCAGATGCACCGGTCCAAACATCTCTAGTCCCTCAACCATGTGCATGCTTAATCCCTTGAAGCTTTTGCCAATATATTCACACTTTGTCATAGTACATAATAATGACATAAGTTACATGCAGTGAATATAATGCGGGATGCTCAAGATGATCTTCCCTTGTCCTCATGCCACTTAGATAAAAAAAGTAATCACTTTTCGAGCGATGTCCCAGAAGGTTGAATCACTCACGACCGTAGGTAACATGCCAAAGTAGCTAAGCATTAGTTCTTTCACCTCATGACATAGTCAAGTTCACAAAGAGTATTGGTAAAAATTAAGTAGGTAAAAATAATGGTCACATGAAAATGACCAAAAGACTCACACGGTGAAATAGGGATCCATTCTTTCACACCTCCTTAGTCGGTCGTAAGCACATGTAGTATGAAATACATGCTACGACGGAGTATCTTGATCAACAAATGAGAGCATATGTCATACTCGTACACCGTACAGATTCTAGTTTAATTGCTACACAAGCGCCTAACCCGAGTTCTTCAAAAGCTCGCCAACCATAGGGTAACAAATAAAGATCTCACATCTTGCTAAATCTAAAACAAATACACATGTAAAATGGCTATTGGGATATTATCGACTTTCGCGTTAGGTCTCATCTTGTCTCCAAACAAGGCAACACTATAGCTTATCGTGTCTCATCTTTGCTTGCTATATCAAGTGCCAAAAGCAACTATCTCAAAGTGCTAGAGGCATGCTTACCACACGCGCCAAAAGATATTGCTCGTGTGAGTGAGCCAATCATGCATGTCGACATACTATCGTATGTGCTACTCCAAATACCATTGTAGTCATAACTAAAATAAATGATAAATGGATGCACATAAATCATATTACATGCAAATTGGTCATAATATCCCAATCAAGTATATACAAATAGAAGTGATCTACTGAAAAATCAATCACTTTCTACACAGTCTTAGATTCTACACACGACGCTAATAAGTTTTTTAATGATTGATATAGGAAAGAATCTTTAATTATGTGACTCGTAGAATGTGATTTAGGATTACTACTATTGCGCAACTATACAACTAATGATCTCATAATTGTTGACTTATTTACTTATCCCAATTGTCGCCCCACAGGCGCAATAATAAAATATTTTATATGCACTTTCTCAAGTTACCACTCCTATTAGCGCAACTGAGACCATAGAAACATGCAAATATCTTTAGTAGAGTATATGTAGTCTATTTTAGATAACCTATCTGTAGACCGTATCCAATGAGCATTACCAATACTTAACTATTTGCTACTGGCTAGCCTAAAACAAAATTGTAAAACAAGTTCGACCGAGTACACACACAGTATACCCTGGTCGTAATAGCGCAAAAATAGGAAACATGTGTCAAGTACGCACTATTGTGAGACCCTAATCTCATAATTCCATAATTAGTTTAATTATATATTAGAACTAGTTGAATTATATTTATTGCATAGTTAATTGGTATATAAAATTATGTGGGTGCATGTGTGTGTGACATGTGTCATTTCTTCATTGCTGAGTTGGTTGGTGAGTCATTGGTTGTGAGTTAGTTGGTGGACTCTTTGGTGGAAAAATTAGCTAGATTGACTAGGAGTTGGGATGGGAAAGTTAGGTGAGGAGCTTGTTGACTCCTTACCATTATGATGGAGGAGAGATAGAGTGAGAGAAAAGGAATAAGAGATGAGAAAAGAGAAAAAGGAGAAGAAGAAGAAGAGAGGAGAAAGGAGAGAAGGAATAAGAGATTGAAGGGGAAGATTTGTGTCTTCATTCCTAAGGTGAGACATCTCATGTTCATGGTTGTGTGATGGTGTATTCATGGGCTCTTGCATGTTTATGTCTTATATGCCATGTAAATGGGAGTAGGAAGTGAGGGCTTTCATGATAAAAACTTGGAATTATCCATGGCTGTCATAACTAGAGTCATCTCTGTGATAGGGCTGCTGTTTGGAAGCGTTTTGACCTAACTACAAATCTTATTTGTGACTGAATTTTTGAAAACTTTAACTTAGAGTTATGATGTTAATTTGGGCTTTGATTTCACTCAAAAATATTAGAATTTTGAATTATGGTGAATTTTTTAAGTCATACTATCTCTACAGAATTTTGATGCCCAGATTTGCGACCCCTATCTTGATAGAACATTAAACCAGGTTAGATTAGTCAAAAATTTATGAAATTTTTACTGTATCTATTAGATATGTGGATGATAATATGTACCAAATTTTAGATTATTTTGATGAATTTTACCTATGTTAAGAACTGCTCAAAGATGAACCATTTGCAGCTGAATTCTCACTTCTGCAGCATTACCCTATTTTAGAAAATACCAAATAAATACTTCGGCTTGTTAAAAAAATGTGAAATTTGGTCTGAAAACTCTCTATGATGTCTAGTTTGTATTCTAAATGTTTTGGAATTGTTTGCTATAAGTTCAAGAAGTTGTGTCCATGTTATGGAGCCTGTGTCAATTTTGGCAGATTAGAGGACTTGGTGGATTTTGGCACTTTTAAGCCTATTTTCAAATGATTATGTTCAAGGTGAATATTTGGTGAATTATTTTTTTATGTGCAATATTTATTGATGAATTATACAATGTACTTTCGAAACTAATATGGTTGTGGTGATAGTAGCTAAAGGAGGTCAAGAACCGTCAAGGTCAACCAAAGAGTAACTTCATCGGGTGTGTGTGCGGTGACAGGTGGGAATATAAGATAGTCTTATTTATATTGAATAGATTGTATATTTTTTTTAATATATATGGTGACGGTGAATTCATATGAGGTGATATCAGTGATATATATATATATATATAAGGTGATATTAGTGATTATATATATGTATATGGTGATATTGCATATCATCCATATTGTATGACGTGCATTACATTAGAGAGAGTTAGCCATGGTAGGCTAACCAAAGGCTTAGTCACGGTGGACAGGCCTGGGGGTGCCACAGTGGGCATTTCTTCATAACGAGCAATCGATATATTGGGCCAACATTATATAAATCACGTGCACATTCAGATGTTTCATGCATTGCATCACAAGATATCATTTATTGGTGGATTATCTATTGATAGTTGATTCTGTAATTATGTATATAACGTTCTTTATGAGTTTGATTATTTATTGTGAGCACGTTGACAATTAGCTCACACTCATATAGACTGTTTTGGCAAGTAACGTGGAGATGACGGTTTGATTCACTCTAGTCTTGGTCTTAGCTGCGGTGGTATTCATGTCGGTGTCAGGATGTCCTGTCTCGGGGCTTATGAAAGCTCTTGTTGCTTTGCTTTCAGTTTCTTATCATATTTGTAGAAGACTTTAGGATTTGAATTATATTTGTATTTTACTTTATGTCAGCTTGAGTTTTATGAGGGTTTGTTATATATTTATATTTGCAAGATGTGTGTAAGATTATGGGATATATTACTCTAATGTACTTTATATTTACGTATGGTTGGGCCATGGTTATATAAAGTAATGGTGTTTATTTCACTGTGCTCTATTTTCGAGTGTGGATTAAGGTGTCATTCGTAAGTACAGTGACCTGTGCGATCACGCATCTCCTAATTTGATATTAGTGATATTTAATTGGGATGGGGGTGTGAAAGCTTGGTATTAGAGCTGTGGTTTGTCTCAGAACTGTATTTTATAGCCTGGTAATGTACTAAAGCTATGGTGTGAAGTTGGTGTGTAGAGTGCAGTGAGCCGTAGGGTGTTGTCGGTGTTGGTTAGATCGTTAAGGAGTGTGTGACCTATATATATATATATATATTATGTACTTATTCTGAATATTTGGTGAATTAATTTTTTATATGCAATATTTATTGATGAATTATACAATGTGGTTCCGAAACTAACATGGTTATGGTAATAGGAGTTAAAGGAGGTCAAGAACCTTCAACGTCAACTAAGGAGTAACTTCATCGGGTGTGTGTGTGGTAACAGGTGGGAATATAATATAGTCTTATACATATTGAATGGATTGTTTGTTTTTTTTTAATATGTATGGTGGCGTTGACTTCATATGAGGTGTTAATAGTGATCATATATGAGGTGATATCAGTGATATATATATATATATATATATGAGGTGATATTGGTGATTATATATATGTATGTGGCGATATTGTATATCATTCATATTGTATGTCTTGCATTACATTGGAGAGAGTTAGCAATGGTAGGCTAACCAAGGCTTAGTCACGGTAGACGGGCCTAGGGGTGCCACGGTGGGCATTCCTTGATAACGAACCATCGATATATTAGGTCAATGTTATATAAATCATGCGCACATTCAGGTGTTTTATGCATTGCATCACAAGATATCATTTATTGGTGGTTTATCTATTGATAACTAATTCTGTGATTATGTATATAACGTTCTTTATAAGTTTGATTATCTATCATGAGTACGTTGACAATTAGCTCACACCCATATAGACTGTTTTGGCAGGTAATGTAGAGATGACAGTTTAGTTTACTGTAATCTTGGTCTTAGCCACGGTGGCATTCATGTCGGTGTCAAGATGTCATGTCTTAGGGCTTGAAAAAGCTCTTGTTGCTTTGCTTTCAGTTTCTTGTGATATTTGTATAAAACTTTAGGTTTTGAGTTATATTTGTATTTTGCTTTATGTTAGTTTGAGTTTATAAGGGTTTGTTATGTACCTATATTTACAAGATATGTGTAAGATTAATGGATGGTTTACTTTGATGTACTTTATATTTATGTATGGTTGGCTCATGGTTATATCAAGCGATGGTGTTTATTCCACTGTATTATATTTTTGGGTGTGGATTAAGGTGTTGTTTGCAAGTACGGTGACCTGTGTGATCGTGTCTCTCCTAATATAACATTAATGATGCCTAATTGAGATGGGTTATGACAATTATAGCATACTTCAGGCTCCTAATTGTATAGGAGTGGAGAACTTAGGTCAAGTATGCACCACAACCTACTGTAGGTCATCAACTATTGAAGAACATGGAACACAAGCCAACTAAGGTCACTACATCAGTATCATTACGAGGTTCATACCAAGAAATAAGTTGTTAAATTGATAAGAGTGATAATGAATTCGTAAATCTTTGTCTTAGTTACTTATATCCAAGCATTGAGTTTACTCATCCATTCCGGCTTGGCAACCCTTTGGTTGCGACAAATCAACTTTATCAATTCTAGCACACAGTATATATAGGATATGTAAACATTTGACACATATATTGTAGTTTATACTGACCATCAATAGCCTAGGTTGAATGATAGCTCGATGAAGTCCAGAACACTACCACTTGGATGATGCTTTGGACCACAACCAGATTACAGAAGTTCGCACCATTTGCGGGCATGATTTTTTGGTCATAAAGCAACACACATCCAAAAAACACGAAATAGAACTGTAGTCATCATGCCCATATGGCAAAGTTACAAATCCTAATACACAATGACAGCTAGAACACCTCCTAAGAGTACATGATTACATGTAATGTAATCCTTCGCCAAAATAACTCTATTTTGCCACAAGGCGAATACATATTTGGCACCTTGTAATAACTCTATGGTGACTAATAAATCTTTTACTTTTTACACAAATGAACGAACCCAAAGTATCCTTATCAATCAGGCAACACTGTGGGAGTTAACTAAATCCTTGATAAGGTTGAGCCTGACAAACTCTTATAATCATGCACAACATCAATCTATGTTACAGGTAAGGAACAACAGAGTTTTATGGTATTACTTGAAACTTAATATCATCTTGCAGAGCAATCAAGATGAGGTTTGAAAGAAATCACATGAACTATTCACTTATGCTACCATACAACTAAGGTTATTGACCCGAGAGAAACTAATTCACTAATAGTCAAGTTGCTCCCACTATTCCATGAGGTTGAAGGACCTCTTTCTCATTCTCAATTAGGCAACAGAACCCACCTTTCATAGGTTCACCAAGCTTTCAAAAAAAAAAAAAAAAAACTAGGCAACATATGATAATATGCTTCCAGTATCCAAGGCCTAACTTCCCAAACAATATGAGAAGAAAGGAGTTAATAATCTAACATACACAAATTACGTAAATAGGTTCTTTGCCAGTCATTACTCAACTAGAATGAAAGGAACTTGTGTAAAGAGCATATGGTCAAGAGTCCAACCACTAGGCAAAGATGCATCTCCCCCGTAGGGGACATTAAAACCATTTTGTGCCATTAGCAACTCAACCATACAAACAATAACTAGTCCCTCAAGTTCGCTGCACCATGTAGTTAAGAAGTGTAATAAATAGTCAACTGTCTAAGTTTCTCTTGACGTAATCACAGAGCGTTTCAAATTGCTTAAATAGAGCTCACATCCGTATATAGTCATTGGAGCCGTAATGCTCTTGCCTAAATGACCCTTAACCACATTATGCAACATCTAAAGTAACGAAAGCTTTTGACATGTGGAAGATCATAAACATAGGATAGGTTCCCAACAATGACTAGACCAAGATGTGTAATGTCATTCATATATGTGATCAAACAAGAGGCGATCAATCCAGCTCTCGTGTTAACAGAGTCACAACATACCCAACTGGACTAATTTGCAAGAATACAAATGTTTTTAATGTTCAATATGACCTAATCTAGCATATGATCTCACAAAAATACTCATCATTCTACAGATAAGTGAGTGAGATACAATAATAATGCTAGATACCATCAGTGCCCAAATCTCCTAATACCTTATTATCCAAAGGAGACTTAGCAAAGTTTGAACTAAGAATAAATTTTGCCAAAAAAAATTATGGAGATACCAAGTGCTCTATTGGCGAATATCTAGCGCATTAGTATGAACCAAAAACACATACGTGTTAGAAAATTCTCCATGTGTGTTGAAACTTTCCGCGATGATACGTTGCTTAGTAATCTATCTTCTCGCGTTCTAGTTAAGAGTGTAATTCTACCATCCACAAAGGAGAGAATAAGCAACAAGCACATGACAACTCTATAATAAAAAATGCGAAAAACTAAGCTTGAATGTATTAACTTCGACTTGGTGCCATCACTAGTCCTCAATTTTTCTCAGTAAACAACTACCTTAGTCTCAAGCTTTCCACCACCATGCAAGCAGTTGCATGTGATTGGTGGTCGTTGCATTTGCAACGGTGAGCCTAGTATCAACAACCAACTGGGGAAACACTTACTAGTCTTATGCTTTGGCACAAATGTCTTAGAGCACTAGACTTTAGTCAAATAAACAGTGTTAGTAGACTCTACAACCCTTAGGCGCTCATCATTAAGTAATAAAATTTGATTGTGCCACCTTTCGGTGTACCCTCAGCAACTTCATTTGGAATATACAATATTTAAATGTTTATCTAAAAATAATATCACTAGATTTAGTAGTTTGTAAGAGCTAAACTAGTACTTGTTAGGATATGTAGTTAAGCTCTATCTGTTCACAAAAGTTAGTTAGATAAAAAATTTATTGCGTGGACACGCTTGACTATAATTTGATCATAAACTCACAGTATGGGTTTATCATGCCCTAGTTTTTACCCAAACCCTTTTGACTCAGTAAAAAGTACGATTCTCTCTCTGTTAGAACTTACCATCCTAAAAAGACAAGTGCGACGGAGGATTGAACTTGAAATTTTTTTTTATTTTGAATAAGGGCTCTTTAGAAAAATTTAGAGTCGCCACTTAACATGATTAAAGATGTGCTAGGTCACCTAGAATTTAAGTATAATCTGGAAATTAAACTTGGGTTTTTCGAAAAGGTTTTGGAAATGCCCTTCTTAAGAAGGTTTTTTTAGAAAAGAGTTTTTTAGCAATCTTGTGAAATGTTTTAAAGTCCTTTTGAAAATGTGACTCTGGGTTGGTCTTTAAAATAAAGATCTATGGTCTAGGGGTTAGTTACATATAGCGAAGATAACCTAAGATCATCATGTCAGCACCCTATTTTTGCCCGCTCGGCAATCTCCGGCCCAATCGAACTCATATTCAAACAGACAGAGACATATTCAAGCCCAAACCAGCTTTCGAACTCAATCCAGTCAATCAACCGCTTTGTGGGTTTGCTCAGCGTAATATAAGCAAAATGACCAAAATGCCCTTGGTGCATTGCTCGGTCTAATTCTAGTTGGCACATCTTCCTAAAGATGGTAAGTCCGTATTTCAACCTCAACTCCATTTTCAATTTCAATCCAGACTAGTCAAACTCTATTAGGCACATCTTTCGAGAAAGTTGATTCCTCATACGGTAAGTCCATCTAGCATGACACATTTACCAGAAAGCATAATATAAGAATTTATTCTACGTCCTCTCTTCAAATTTTAAGGCAATAAAACCAATACGTAAAATATAAGAATAAATGGAACAGTAAATCAAGGCAGGATATGAATGTAAGCTAGTCAATGTAATGCAGCAACCAAGATAATATAGTGTAGAAAATAAAATAGAGCAAAAAAGACACTGCGATTTTATAGAGGTTCAACATTCCTTTGCCTACATCCTCTCTTCCTTGATTCCTTCAAGCTGATCCTCCACTATGAAAAAGTCATCTTTACGCAGCCTGCTATTTCTCCAAGTGCCAACTCACTTTTTACAAGAGTTTACAGCAAACTCTTGAACCGCAAGTGTTTTTGTCCAAGAATCACTCAAAACTTATCGGTTAAAATCTAACCCAATGATAAAGAAGGAGTATAATACAATGGGTACACTCTCAAGGAGTAAATATATCAGTTTCAACTCAATTAATGATCTCACTGTAGAGGAATGGAAGAATATAGCAATGAAGAGCAGAGAATGTTGGCAAATATGATGTATAGCCTTTATAATCTTGTATTCTTCTATATAAATGTTTTAGAGACCATGTCTTGTATCATTTTCAGCCGTTGAAAGTAATTGATTCTACATTTAATGTGAAATGATCTCTGCAGAACATTCAAAAAAGTTATCGTTACTGCCCAGACTCCGTCCAGGTGTCGATTCTTATATTAGGTGTCGACACTTGCTTCTTCAGTTCTCTTCTCTTTGCCGTTCAGGTGTCGACTCTCGTATTAGGTGTCAACACTTGTTGCTTCAGTTCTTTTACCCAAGCTCTCTGGAACCATAGGTGTCGACTCTCATATAGGGTGTCAACACTTGCTGTTTCATTTTTCTTACTTGAGCTCTCTGGAACCATAGATGTCGACTCTTATATAGGGTGTTGACACTTACTGCTTCATTTCTATTACTAGAGCTCTTTGGAACTATAGTTGTCGACTCTCATATAAGGTGTCGACACTTACTGCTTTTAAGTTCAGTTCTTCAAGGTCAGACGTCCAGAAGGTGTCAGCTCCTATGAGAGGTGTCAGCACCTCTGTTTCATGATCCAAATTGCTTTAGTCACTTCAGTGGCTTCTTTAATTGATCCACTAAAGCCTTCAAGTCATCTAGTCTTCAAAACTTCTTCTTCAAATAAACTTAAATATGTAGAGCATCAACAATTTCTTCAAGATAAAGTTGATCCATTAATTTCTTTATAAGGTTCTTCTATCCATCTTCAGGTTTTTCAATCCACCATGATATACCTTCAAAGCATGTCTTATTTCTTCAATGATTGTTGATCAACTCAGGCACTTTCAATTTCTTTGAGAATGAGGTTATCCAAATAATCTTCTTGTAAGGTTGACCAATCAATCATCTAATTTATTCAAACTCATTTTTTAAGCTTCCAAAACCATCTTCTGATCACATCCTTCATTATAATCATTCTTAAGCAAAGTGTGAATAGAATTAATAAATACTTTATGCACATAAAGTAAATTCATTACAAAAACAACATAATGGTTTGTTATCATCAAAATTAAGGCATCCCTAGAAGACTGTGATGGAATGCTACCATCTTTGGAAGATCCACTCATGTCATTAGAGGAGTTCTCTGTTTCTACTATAGCTGCTGGGTAAAGAGGTTTATATTGCTCTCCAATGATCAAAGCAATGTGCTTTCCAATATGCTCAGTGGTGGCCTCTATGTAATCCTAAATGTCATCTTTTATTTTCTTTCTTTCTTTCACTATAGATTTTTAGAAAGCCAAAACCTTCTTCTCCAGGCTCACTAATCTAAATGCTCCATTGTCCACCTTTGTGTTGATCTTTGTGAATATTTCTTCTTGGTACTGTCTCATTTCTTTCATTAGGTTCATCAATACATCATATTGCCCCTGTCCGGTGCTAGGAACCATTTGATGTAACTGCCTTGCAGTGTCAGAGGTTCCAGAAGGTCCAGCCCTATTTGAAGTTTCCTCTCCCTTAATCTGACCACTAACAGATTTTTTCTTTTTCTTTTGAGTCTAGTTTTTGGTTTATAGGTCCAAGGTATAACGTATCATTTTAAATGTTGCTTCATTATATTCCTCAGATTCAACCTTACTCTTTCTCACAACTTCTCCTTCCAAATTCACTTTGAAGTGTTTGAATACCAATGTCAGAAACATTCCATATGACAAGCATGCTTTCATAGTGGTCGCAATCTCATTTATGTGATAGAGAATATGACATACTATGTCAATTTTGAAATTTGTCAGATATCCCCATAAGAATAAAACCTCTTTATCTTATACATACTAAAATTTTCCTTTCTTAGGCATAAAAATATGAGAAACAAAATGATAAATCAGTCTCAACTCCAGAGAGAGATGAGGTGCCTTAGGTTGAAAGAATTCGTCCACAGTTTGTGTGTTTAAGATTAGTTTCAAAGCTTCTATCCTTTCCTCCCTTGACAGATTACCTTTTTCTCCCATTGATATACTCAAGATTTGACATACAATTTCTTTTGTGAGAGTTGTTTTGAACCCTTTCACATAACTGCTAGCATCAGAAGAGGATTGCACTAACTCTAAATTAGCATTAAAAAGCCTAATAAGAACAGGGTAGGTATTAGGGTCATGGATTTCCAACCAAGAGTAGTGAACTTCTCATCAAAAGGAAAATTATACTTGGTAAAAACTGCATAGTTTATCCATCTTCTCACAATAATTGTTCTAGAGGACATATCAATTTTGAATTTTACCTTGAGGGATTTCTTTTCAAACCAAATGTCTCCTTCCAGTCGATCATCATCTTCTACAGCAACTGCCTTCCCTTTCCTCCTTCTTGAAACCCTTGAGGACTCATCAGTGACCTTTCTCTTCTTTGAAACCTTTGAGGACTCTGCAATGTCTTTTCCTTTTTCGTTTCCCTTCTTCACTAGTGTAGACTTCTCTATGGATTTCCTTGAAGAAGTGTTCTTCTTCTTCTTTATTATATAAGCAGTTTTGGGAGCCCTTTTGGAACAGTTATGGAAAATTGAGAGGGAATGACGGATTTAAGTGGGTAATGGAAGAGATTCAAAAAATTTTGAACAGGGAATTTCAGAATGAGATTTTATCAAGAGCGAGATAAGAGAGTTAGGTCAACATTTCAGGGCTTGAGGGTTTTATATATGTAAATATATAATATGTATGTATATGCGCTGGGGTATCGACACCCTTTATAAGAGTTGACACCTTGGGCCAAAAGAAAAGTGTATCTCCTTTTTGTTTTTTAATAATTTTAAACGAGTGTTGGCACATGAAGCACATGGTGTCAACACCTTACACTCCAGAGACCATTTTACCCAAATTAAACGCAGTAGGTGTCGACTCTTATAAAAGGTGTTGACACCTCTGTAGTCATGTAAAACAGTTATATGCCCCTAACTAATATGCAATTAGAGAAATCATAAAAGCAAGCAAATACATGGCATTCATATAAACATTTAAACATGCAAATAACTTAGAGAATAATTAATTCACAGGATTACACATGCCCAATTCTGTTCGAATCATGCAAAATCTATCTTCACCAACAGGTTTAATAAAAATATCAGCTAATTGATGCTCAGTTTTAATAAAATCCAGTTTGATATCACCTCTATGCACATGAACTCTAATCAAATGATGTCTGATCTCAATATGCTTAGTGCGAGAATGCTGGATGAGATTCTTACTCAGATTAATGGCACTAGTATTGTCACACCTAACAGGAATATGATCAAAGGAAAGTCTAAAATCTTCTAATTGATGTTTGATCCAAAGAACATGAGTATAGCTGCTTCCAGCAGCTATGTACTTAGCTTTTATTGTGGACAATGCAACATAATTTTGTTTCTTGTTGAACCAAGAAGCCAACATATTTTCAAGAAATTGGCAAGAGCTACTAGTGCTCTTCCTCTCAACTTTGCTACCTGCATAGTCTGCGTTTGAGTAGCCTATAAAATCAAAAGATGTACCCTTTGGGTACCATAAACCCAAATTTGGAGTATTTTAAAGATATTTAAAAATCCTTTTAACAACCATAATATGAGACTCCTTAGGATTGGCTTGAAACTTTGCACACATACATACACTAAACAAGATGTTAGGTCTACTAGCAGTTAAATACAACAGAGATCCAATCATGATTTTGAATAATTTAGTATCAATAAATTTACATCCTTCATCACTGTCCAGTTTGGTTGATGTGCTCATGGGTGTGCCTAAGGGCTTTGAATTCTCATTTCAAATCTTTTCAGTAAATCCTTGATGTACTTGGCTTGACTTATAAAAATTTCTTCCTTTGATTGTTTAATTTGGAGCCCGAGGAAGTAATTTAGCTCTTTCATCATACTCATTTCAAACTCACTATGCATACACTTTACAAACTCTTTGCAGAGCTTATCATTAGTAGAACGAAAAATGATATCATCTACGTATATTTGCACAACAAGCATATTATAACCCTTTGTTTTTATAAAAAGAGTTGTATCAACTTTTCCTCTTGAAAAATCATTGTTAATAAAAAAGTTACTCAATATTTCCCTTGGAGCTTGCTTTAAACCATAAAGTGTCTTTGTTAATTTACAAACATGATATGGGAATTTGGGATTTTCAAAACTAGGGGGCTATTCTATATATACTTCTTCAGAAATGAAACCATTTGAGAATGCACTTTTTACATCCATTTGATAGAGTTTGAAATCTTTAAAACATGCAAAGACAAGCCACATTCTTATAGCTTCTAATTTAGCTATTGGTGCATATGTTTCATCAAAATTAATGCCTTCCTCTGGACTATATCCTTGAGCTACGATCTACCTTTATTTCTCACAACAATTCCAGATTCATCCATTTTATTTCTAAAAATTCATTTTGTTCTAATGACAAAATGATCTTGAGGTCTAGGCACTAGATTCCAAACTTCATTTCTTTCAAATTGATTTAGTTGATCTTGCATAGTCAAAATTCGAAATTCATTGTTCTTTGCTTCTTAAAAATATTTTGGTTCAAAATATGAAAGAAATGCAAAGTGGTTACATATATTTTTAAGGGATGACCTTGTTCTTACCCCTTGTGAAAGATCACCTAATTTAATCTTGTGAATGGTTGTGGACAAATTATCACTCCTTTGGTAATCCTTGGTCTTCAACTTCTTATTGTGATGAGCTGCCTTGTACTTCTTTCTCTTGTTGTGCTGCTTTTTTTGAGCTTGGATTGATAGAAAAATTATCTGTGTTTTGTTCCACACCATCTACATCATCATCTTCATCCTTTCTAGACATATTGTTAGCCTCATCAAAAGTAACATGTATTGATTCTTCAACAACTAAAGTCCTTTTGTTAAACACTTTATATGCTTTACTATGAGTAGAGTAACCAAGAAAAATTCTCTCATCAAATTTGGCATCAAACTTATCAGGATTGTCATTGTTGTTATTTAAAACAAAACATTTGCTTCCAAATGCCTTAAAATAAGAAACATTTGGTTTTCTTCCTTTCCATAACTCATATGAAGTCTTTTCTAAAATTTTTCTAAATAAAATTCTGTTCAAAACATTGTAGGTTGTGTTCACAGCTTTTGCCCAAAAAATATTTTGGTAAACCATTTTCACAAAGCAAGGTTTTAGCCATTTCTTCCAAGGTTCTATTCTTTCTCTCAACAACCCTATTTTGTTGAGTTGTTCTAGGAGCAAAAAAATTGTGCTCAAAGTCATTTTCATCACAAAACATTTCAAAAGACTTGTAATCAAATTTTGTACCATGGTCAGTCCTTATAGCAGTGATGATAAGGTCTTTTTTCATTTTGAACATTTTTGTAAAATTTTATGAAAACAAGTATAGTCTCATCCTTATGAGCAAGAAAGAAAGTCTATGTAAATCTTGAGTAATCATCAACAATAACCAAAGCATATTAGTTACCTCCCATGCTAAGAGTTCTAGTTGGTCTAAATAAATTCATGTGTAATAGTTGTAGAGGCATTGATGTTGAAATCACATTTTTTGATGTGAATGAAACTCTTGTTTGCTTCCCTTTTTGATAAGCATCACAAATTTTGTTTTTCTCAAAAATAAGTTTGGGAAGACCATTTACTAAATCCTTTCTATAAACGTTTGAAATAATACTCATGCTTGTATGACCAAGCCTCTTATGCCACAACCAGCTATCATCACTATTCACAGCTGCAAAGCACTTGATTTTGCAAGAGGATAAGTCATTTAAATAATAAAAAAATGTATATGTTGCCTTGTCTATGTCCATGCAATATGGTTTTGTTGTCATTGATGTTTACTACCATATAATGAGATGATTCAAAAATCACTTAAAAACCTTTATCATATAGCTGACTAATACTTAAAAGATTATGATTCATACCTTTAACAAGTAAAACATTTTTAATGGAGTTTGAAGAGTCTTGACCAATACTTCCAATCCCAATAGTCTTGCATTTGCTATATTGTCTCCAAAGGTTACTAAGCCTCTATCCTTTGTCGTGAGACAGGTGAATTGTGATTCATCACTAGTCATATGTCTTGAACATCCACTGTCCAAGTACCAGTGGTCCTTTCTTGATTTAGCTTGAAGACATATATGCAAAAGACAGTTTAAACTTTGATCTTTGGCACCCAAATCATCTTGGGTCCATGGGGATTAGTTTCTTTTGCAACATATGATTTGTTTATAAGAAAACATTGATAAGCCTTACGTCCTTTTTTTTGTGTGGCAATAATAGCATCTAATCTGAGTTTTTTTTCGAAAGGTTCATTAAACTAATTTTTAGAAACCTTTTCATTTTTGAAAGGATTGTGCGTAATCCCAGCTTTGTTAAGAAAACATTTTTTTCCTTCCAAGGATAGTGTCTAATTTTTCTTTCCTTCAACACACTTGGCAAGAGATTTGTCTAGATCTTTCACTTTTTCTTTCAAAATAGCAATTTTCCTTTTTAAAAGATTATTTGCAGATTGTAAATCCTCATTTTCTTTTATAAGAGAAGCAATCATCTTTTTAAGAATACTATTCTTTATACTAGATTTCTTAAATTCAGTAAGTAGATCATCAAATGCATCTTGTAGTTCATCAAAGCAAAATTTTGAATTTTTAGAAGATAATACCTCAGCTTCTTCCTCTTGAGCTATTAAGCATAAGGTGGCCACTTTTGATGCCTCAGGTTCTTCAGATTTAAATTCTTCATTATCACTCTAGGTTACTATCAATGCTTTTCTTTCTTTACCTTTCTTTCCTTTCTTCTCAGTTGAGGACAATTTGCCTTTATATGTCTAAGCTTTTTATATTCAAAGCAAATAAGTGTAGAACAATTATTGCTAAAATCTCCTTTAGGCTCTTGCTTCTTTCCTCCTTTCCATCTTCTTCTGATGAATTTCTTGAACTTCCTTATGATTAAGGCAAGTTCTTTTTTATTTTCTTTATCACTATCAAATTCACTCTCCAGAGTGGTAGATTTGAATGCAACAGTCTTCTTTCTTTTGTTCTCTTCTTTTTCAGCATGTTGTTTCTATGTTAGCTCATATGTTATTAGAGAGCCTAGAAGCTCTTCAAGTGGTAAGGTGTTGAGATCTTTTGCTTCTTGAATTACTGTCACTTTTGCTTCTTATGTTTTTGGTAAGGATCTAAAGATCTTCCTAATCTACTCACTGTTAAGATAAATTCTTCTAAGAGATTTTAGTCCATTGATAATATTAGTGAATCGTGTAAACATTTCAGTGATAGATTCACCAGTTCTCATTCCAAAAAGCTCATAATTATGCACAAGAATATTTATTTTGGATTCCTTCCCTTAATTTGTACCTTCATGAGTTACTTCCAATCTATCCCAAATTTCCTTAGTTGAATCACATGTAGAGACTCTATTAAATTCATTTGGATCCAATGCACAGTAAAGTAAATTCATGGCTTTAGCATTAGCTTGTAAAAATTTAAAGTCATCTTCATCCCATTCATCTTCAGTTTTAACAATTGCTACTGTTTTTATTATTTTGGTAGGGATCTTGAGACCATTTACAATAATCCTCCATAATTTATAATTTACTGATTGAATGTAAATTCTCATACGGTTGTTCCAATAGTTATAATTAGTTCCATTAAACAAAAGGGGTTTATTTGTGGATTGACCTTCTCCAAGAGAGAATTCAATATTGGTTCCCATATATCTACTCTTAGAATGTTAAGCCTATATGAAGAGCACTTGCTCTGATGCCAATTGTTGGCCCGAAACAATAACCCAAGAGGGGGTGAATTGGGTTTTTCAAATTTAAGGCAATAAAACCAATATGAAAAATATAAGAATGAATGGAACAGTAAATCAAGGCAGGATATAAATGTAAGCTCGTCAATGTAATGCAGTAAGCAAGATAATGTAGTGCAAAAAACAAAACAGAGCAAGTAAGACACCTAGATTTTATAGAGGTTTAATGTTCCTTTGCCTACGTGACTACTTCCTTTCTTCCTTGATTCCTTCAAGGGGATCCTCCACTATGTAAAAGTCTTCTTTACACAGATTGCTGTTTCTCCAAGTGCCAACTCACTTTTTATAAGAGTTTACCCCAAACCCTCAAACCCCAAGTGTTTTTGTCCATGAATCACTCAAATTTACAGGTTAAAACCTAACCTAATGATAAAGGAGTATAATACAATGGGTACACTCTCAAGGAGTAAATGTATCAGTTTTAACTCAATTAATGACCTCACAGTAGAGGAATAGAAGAATATAGCAGTGAAGAGCAGAGAATGTTGGCAAATATGATGTATAGCCTTTATGATTTTGTATTCTTCTATATAAATGCTTTATAGATCATGTATATATGGTCTTGTACCATTTTCAGTTGTTGGAAGTAATTGATTCTGCATTTAATGAGAAATGATCTCTGCAGAATGTTCAAAAAAGTTACAGTTACAACTGCCCAGACTTCATCCAGGTGTCGACTCTCATATTGGGTGTCGACACTTGCTTCTTCAATTCTCTTCTCTTTGCCGTTCAGGTGTCAACTCTCGTATTAGGTGTCAACATTTATTACTTCAGTTCTTTTACCTGGGCTCTCTAGAACCATAAGTGTCGACTCTTATATAGGATGTCGACACTTGTTGCTTCATTTTTCTTACCCGAGCTCTCTGGAACCATAGGTGTCGACTCTCATATAGGGTGTCGACACGTACTGCTTCATTTCTCTTACTCGTGCTCTTTGGAACTATAGGTGTTGACTTTCATTTAGGGTGTCGACACATGCTGCTTTCTAGTTCAGTTCTTCAAGGTCAGACGTCCAGAAGGTGTCAGCTTCTATGAGAGGTGTCAGTATCTCTGTTTCTTGATCCAAATTGCTTTAGTCACTTTAGTAGCTTCTTTAATTGATCCACTAAAGCGTTCAAGTCATAATGTCTTCAGAACTCCTTTTTCAAATAAACTTGAATATGTAAAGCACCTGCAATTTCTTCTAGATAAAGTTGATCAATTAATTTCTTTGTAAGGTTCTTCTATCGATCTTCAAGTTCTTCAATCCACCATAATATGCCTTCAAAGCATGTCTTCTTTCTTCAATGATTGTTGATCAACTCGGGCACTTTCAATTTCTTTGAGAATGAGATTATCCTAATTATTTTCTTATAAGGTTGACCAATCAATCATCTAATTTATTCAAACTTATTTTTCAAGCTTCCAAAACCATCTTCTAATCACATCTTTCATTATAATCATTCTTAAGCAAAGTGTGAATAGAATTAACAAATACTCTCTGCACATATAGTAAATTCATTAAAAAAAAAACAACATAATGGTTTGTTATCATCAAATTTTCAATCTTAGAAGAAAATTATGTCTTCTAATTTCTTCCTTGAATCAAGTTTTCCTAAAACACGATTCTCAAGTATTTAGACTTTACTTTCCAAGTCTTGATCTCTCTTTCAAGTGCTTCATAATCCTGTAAAACTTTATTACACTAACTAGACCAAAGATTAAAATCATTGAATATATTTAATTAAGAAAAAATTTATAAATCAAAGTAAGTTATCATCAAAACCATATATAAAATCTCATATAAATAAACTTTGGGCTAACAAATGATACCAGGTTTATGATCAAGCGCTTACCACTGCTCCAAAAACAATGGTTGTTAACCAAGGCATAACTTTATTTTCTTATACCTTAGCAATGCAGAGCTTTGCCCTAAATGGCAGGTGGGCGTGAGGGTCTACACCATGTAAGTGCCACGGGATGGCCAGTCACATACTCCATGTAGGTCTTCATAAGACTCAACCAAGTCAATGGTCGATTGTTGGCCCCCATAAAGCCAACAATCTCCACCCCAACAACGATCTTGGGACTTGAACTCGTGACCTCGCTCTGATAGTAGGTTTAGGATCAAGTGCTTACCACTGCACCAAAAGCAATTGCTGTTAGTCAAGGCACAACTTTATTTCTTTATACCTTAGCAGCGTAGAGCCCCGCACCAAGTGGTAGGTGGGCATGAGGGTCTGCGCAATGTAAGCGCCATAGGTTGGCCAGTTACATACTCCATGTAGGTTCCCCATAAGACCCAACCGAGGCAAAGGTCGATTGCTGGCCCCTATAAAGTCAACAATCTCCCCCCTGGCACTAGCAACGACCCTAGGACTAGAACCCGTGACCTCGCTTTGATGTCAGGTTTAGGATTAAGAGCTTACCACTTCACCAACAACAATTGCTATTAGCTTAGGCACAACTTTATTTCCTTATACCTTAGTAGCGCAAAGCCCTGCACTAAGTGGTAGGTGGGAACGAAGGTCTGTGCCATGTAAGTGCCACGGGTTGGCCAAGTCAAAGGTCGATTAGTGGCCCTGGTCTCCATAAAGCCAACAAGACCATCCAACAGCTTCTCGAGATCAGGAAGTCTTTGAAATAAATGCACGTAGAGTGATGGAAATACTCACAAACATCACAACTGTCAAAGTGATGGAAACACTCGCAAACAGGTCAACTTTGGGAATGCCAACAAACCCCCTATGTCACGGGACCAAACATACCTCTTAGTTGTGACACGTTTACCGAAGGATGGGATACCTTTGGAAACTAACTTGTCACACACCGTCAGAGTGACGAAAACACTTAAAACTTGGGACAACACCAGTGACTGCCAGCCCATTCTGGTGAAAAATGACCAAACTGCCCATTAGGTCCCACTGGCATGCTTCTCGAGAAAGTACCTAATACCTCAGAGCGGTAATTTCATCCTTCCAAGATTGTGCCAAAGATGATCTAGCACGTTTTAGTGCCTTCTAATTGCTTCGGAATCGATTCTGAGAGCATCCAGTCAAAATGATAGATAAAATTCAATCTTCAATTTTAGGAAATAGAGATAAAATCTTTTTTAATTTCAAACTTTCAAATCTTTCCTAATGTCAATCATTCCTAATTTTGAAACCTTCCTTTTTTTTAAAACCTTCCAAAATCAAATCATTTCAAAATCAAATCTTTCCAAAATCATATCTTTCTATAATCAAATCTTTCCTAAAATATAAACTTTCCTAAATAGAACTTTTCTAATTTGGAACATTCCTAATCCGAAACTTTTCTAAAATCAAGCTTTTCCAAAATCAAACTTTTTAAGTACATGTTCAAACCCTAGGTTATGTAGACTCTAGGAGGCTAAAACCTAAGTTCAACCCCTAACCCTAAGTTAAGAGACTTTAACTCTTTTTCTAAGTCTTAAGTTTAGACTAAGATGGTTTTCAAACTCTAATTCAAGTCAAGATGATTTCAAAGTTCAATCAATCTTTCCAAAACAAGTTCAAGTTCTATTTCAAAGTTCGATTTCAAATCAAAGTTCAATTTCAAATATTCAAATCAAAGTTCAAATAAGAAACTTTTCAAGTTAAACTTTTCAAGTTAAACTTTTCAAAGGCCCCAAAGTGTCTATTTTCAAACGGACCTGGGTTTGAACTACGACTGACTGATTCCCAATAAAAGGATACGTTGGCAGCTCTCATGGGTGCGGTCACAACTTTTTTCAAAATTTCAATTCTCTTTTTTAAAATCTCTTTTCAAATTCTTTTCATGCACTTGCATGCCATGCATCATATCATCCCTAAAGTGATGGCTCAAGCTTCTTTCCAAAGTTCTTAAAGTGGATATAAGTGGGCATTAGATAATCGGAGATTGTAAATGAATGAACATAGGGTGAAAAGATATGTAGTTGTGAGACCCTAATTAGGTTCGGGGTGTGACATGTAGGTACCACAAGAGCGGGATATGGTGATAGCCTAGTGCATCTTCCCTATACGTAACCAACTTCCAAACCTAGAATCACTATTTTCAAAGACCAAAATAGAGTTATTTTTAAAAAGGGCTTAAATCTTTCCAAAGGTTGCCAAACAACCTATTTTCTCCACAAAAAAAAAAAAAAACTCTCTCTTGAGGAAATTTTCCAAAACCTTTCAAAAACCCTAAGTTAAATCTGCGGATTGCACTTAGTTTTGGGTGACCTAACTCACTTTAACAAAGTTAGGTGGCGACTCCAAACCTTTTTTCAAAAGCCCTTATTCAAATAAATTTTTAATTCAAACTTAGTCACACTCATCCTTCTAGAAGGATGAGTTTTAATGAGAGAGTACCGTGTGTTTCCCACATATAATCTTGATAAACTAGAGGGCGACAGCTGGCGACTCTGCTAGGGATGTTTTGAGGGTTAGCCCATTATCATGTCTCTTCACCCTTCACTCATCTAGAATCTTCAATTAATTTGTCAAATTCTATCCACTTCAAATTTATCAAAATCAAACTTTTCAAAATTGTTTTCAAAAACATGTCATCACTTGCATTCAATTCATATTCAATCATTCTATCTTGCATTAAGTTTATCATTAAGATATTGATTTTTTACAGTTTATTTTGTAGGTGGACCATGTTCACACTCATTTTCATTGTCTATACAAAGTACTATGAATGACAGGATGGAATGGACAGGATAGATGAGAATTGTTGAGCCTTTTCTTCCGTTTTTTAAAATTTCACACACGCACTGCATGTGTACTCGCATTTTCATACTTGTATCATTACCTAGTTATTACCCTTATAGTTAGAAGGGGGAACAATATATTGGTTGTGGGAGGATGCTGTGTCAGTTGCTTAGCCTATAGCCTCTTAATAGTTCCCCCGCTCAGATCACCAACCGATAATGACACTAACTCGAGGAGTAGGCCTAGGTTTGAAGATCTAAGAACCGAACCTTCTTAGGAAGCATTAGTAAACCCTCAACCTCATGCTTATGCAGAAACTAGTGCATAGCCAAACCTCTACCGAATTTAAGACACGAACGTTAATTTCAAAACCATGGAGGAAAGGGTGATCGCTTTACTTCCCTTTATTCTTGTCTATTCTTCTGTTATAATGCTTGTATAATTGCTCATGTATGCATGTTTACTTTGCTATTGTGCTCTCTCTCCTTATACTCTTGTATACATGTAAATGTATTCAATACTCCATTTCAAGATGAAAGTTCCAAAGTAACTCAAGTCATTGCATTCTCATGCATATGATCAACTCATAGAGAGTGACACCAAACTCACTCTCCCTTGCATAAAACCTACCCAAAATCCTACGGGTTCCCATGTAACCCTACAAATTCATGGCATGCACCCTAAGGGTTCCCATCATCATCCACGATTTTTCCCAAGGACTCTAAACCTATCAACCTGAGGATTGTGCTCCAATCTGATACTATGAGAAAAAATAACAAGGATTCCAAGGAGCCAACACCAAAGAAGAAGAAACCATATTGCTCTCACCTGTTGTAAAAAGAATCTTTCCAGACCCTCTTAGCCTAAAGATCCAAGGTTTGGAAGACTCACTATGGAGCTTCCATGGTTATGACACTTTTGGTCTCACTTCCTACTATGAGCTCTATTTTTTCCCGGATCAGCCAATGCCGACCAAGTTCAAAATTCCTGACTTTTAAAAGTACGATGGCATTGGCAACCCTATAACCCACCTTCACCTTTATGCTGGGGCATTAAGTGGCCATAGGAACAATCCAAAACTTCTCATGCAACTCTTCCAACACAGTTTAACTGGGTCCGCTCTGCAATGGTTTGCTCGACTTGATCTGAGGAAATTTACAACCTGGATTGAACTAGTTAATGCATTCAAGGCCCAATACCGTTACAATATAGATCTAACTTTTGATTGTTGGTCCTTAATAACAATGAGCAAAGGGGATAAAGAAAGTTTCAAAAGTTATGCCCTTAGGTGGAGCGAAGCAGCATCACAAGTCAATCCCCCTTCGGAAGAAAAGGAGTACGTGCAATTATTCGTGCATACTTTTCAAGGCATATACTATGAAAAGCTCTACACAAGTGTGGGGAAAAACTTTTCTAAGCTTATCATGCAAGGGGAGATGATAGAAAACGGTCTCAAGATGAGAATGATTACAGACCCTTATGCAAAGACTGGAGAAAACTCTGCCGACATTGCTAAAAAGATGGCCACTGCAAGGGGGATAATTAAGAAGGAGAGTAAGGTGTCTGCCATCTTCCCTATTCAACCGTTACAATACCATCCACCACTTTAGTCACATCCTATACTGCCCATACCCACCTTAATCATGCCCAGTCAAATGCCCAACTTTGTACTCGCTAGGGCACGACCCAATTTTAATAGGCTAGCCCGACGCATCTGCACCTTTAATACTTTAGCCTACACCCAGATAGATGCCTACCATAACCTCTTAAAGAACAATATATTGAAGCCTATATCGGCCCATCCATTGCCAAACCCTTTACCTGCAACCTTCATTGGCGCCCTCACTTGTAAATACCATTCAGGTGGCCAAGGGCATGACACTGAAAGTTGCTTCTCCCTCAAGCACAAAATTCAAGACCTAATAGACAACATGACCATCGATATACAGCCAGTGAACCCAACTCCTACTCCTAATCTGACCACAAACCCCTTGCTGGATCATAATGTTAACCTGGTATTAGAGGAAATAGAAGAGAGGCGTGAACTGGAGGAGATCCTGGTCGAGGATTATTTCGAGGAAGATTGGAAAACTAATAAAGAAAGTGATTGCGAGGAGGAAATCTCACCATGCCCAGTCTATCTCTACAATCTAAATGAAGTGCACGACCCCTCTAACTGGCCAATTGAAGAGTCCCTACCCATAAAGGAGAACCCCGCTGAAAGCGTAATCACCGACAGTTGGGGAGTTGAATTCTTGCACCCTAAGTATGCCACAGTCGAACTCAACCTATCAAAAAATCTCTGGGTTGTGACTGAATTCGACTATGAAGACATGGATTGGGGCTTGAAGGAGCCTAAAGCACCGACACAGTCGTTCAAGCTAGAAGGAGGTGAGCTAGTCAACCTATTTCTCGAAGAAGTTGAGTAGGCAACGGAGGAAAACAAGAAAGTCAATGAGGCCGATAATTGCACTATCACCGTCAATTCACCAAGAGCCCTAAAAAAAGCACCCACCTGCCTTACCTGGTCTGCTGATCTAAAGAACTGATGGAGCATAAAAAATGTGGGTATCATTCCAAAACCCTACTAAGAGGGTTCCTCTAAAAGCGTATAAGAGAGGAGTGTTATCACCCGTTTTCGTTCTATCCTCCTTATTTTCTATCTTTAAATTCATGTCTGCATTTTCATTTCAATAAAAACCTTATGCTTTTCATTAAAATAATAAAGAGACAATTTTTCATTCAAATGTTGTTGTCCCATATTCTTATGAATGGTGAATGTTTTTTTCAAAACAAAGGGAGGTGCGTTCTATCTTGTGGAGGACCTAACTTGAAGGATATGATAGCATGAGTTAACTACTTGTCGAATGGTCCACTTTTGAAGTAAGGGAAGATGAGAGTGAGTCAGGATCACCCAAAAAGTAGCACTTGCCAGATATCGAAGCTAAGCGATGGGTAGCCAGACTATATAAAAAAAAAAAAAGATGAGCCATCTTTCAAAATTCCAAATAAACAAAAGAGGTGTATATTCCCCTTTGCTCAACCTGCTAGTGTCAAGCGAAAAGCAAAAGATTTCTTGTCAACCCTAATTTAGAACCATCCCCCTATACTAGGGCAAGCAGAGAGCAGAAGACTCGACCAAGAAATGGTCCTTCCCCCCCCCCCCCCTCGAAGCATCAAGCCAAAGCAACATAAAGGCTTTATAGATCAAGCAATGCGGTTCAAAAGGAAGAGAGGCCCTCATTTCATTTCCGATATAGTCACAAAACAACCTTTGTCAAACCCGTTAAGCTAGTTTGTATTTCCCAAAAGATAAACCCCAGCTTAGCGATCACCACTATGGAAAACAAAAGAAAAAAAAAAAAAAAGAAGAAGAGCCATCAAGGGGTAAGCAAAAGTGAAGGAATGTGCTAAAAAAAAAAAAATCCCCTCTGTTAGAAGGTAAAGAAGTAAGCCACAAGAAAGGATGCCTTACTTCGTGCCATCTTAAAGAGCAAGCAATGTTCATATTGCAAAAAAAAAAAAAAAATCTAAAGGTGATCCTAGGCAATAAGGAAGGCCAGTAGAAGTAGTAGGCTCGAGCCTTTACCTTTTCTTGCAAAAATCCAAAACCATGACCAACATTACAACCTTAATAAAGTCCTCTCTGATTGAAAATGGATTGCTTGATTCAAATTAGTTGGACGTTTTGCCAAGGCAAAGGAAGGATACTAGGGGACAAAACCCCGCTAGAAGACCGACCAAGGATGGTGTGGATCTAAACCCAATTGAAAGCAATATTAAATTTGAGCTTGCATATCCCTTTGATTCTTAAAACCCCACAACTTAGCCTACGTTATGGTCCTAAAGCAAATCTTCCTCAGATTGAAAGACTAGTTGCTTATCGCTTTGCCAAAGTTCATGTAAGTCATTGCTTAAGCCCCCAATGGTTGAGAGTTCAAGCCAAATAATCCCAGACACTAACCTAAGTAGAAAGTTAGAGTCAATCATAAGAATAAGAAAGGTACGAAATGCTATCATCGTCCAATCATGGTAAGGTTGAGTCAGAGGAGAGGCCAAACCCCTAAAAAAGAAAGAGTTGTCATTCCAAGGATGCAAAGCTTGACGACACCTCGAGTATGGTTGTTCACAAATTTTCCATTCTGTTATGTGTCAAACCAGTGTATCCCTAACATGTGCATGCATTTTTATAAAAATTTTGACGTGAGCTTCGCATACATAAGGCCTAGCTCCTTGTGAAAATAGAAGTCACCAATGTAATTCAATATCATATCTAAATATATAGTAGACATATATCATCAACATCATGGTAATCCTAACTTTATCCCTGTTCATGAATCTATCCATATATCTAGCTGTCTAAATTATTAACATCCATCCAATTTGAAAATTACAAATACGTATCCAGGACATGGTGTAGAAGAGAAGCTAAGCCTACGACAAAAGGTCAACCATCAAAAGTCAAAGTCAATATCTGGATCCTAGTCACCAAAGCCCAACTCAAGAGGAGGCAGCTGACTACTGGAAGCACCAACATTCTACAAAGAAGAAAGAACTTGAATCAACAAGGCAGATAGACAACTAAACAAAACTAGAATAAAAAAAAGAAGAATATAATATACCCCGCCACCTCCCATTTGAGCCAACTGTGCGGTCAAAGTGGCTATCTCAGCCTGGTACTGGTCCTTCTCCATCTGGAATTAATCTCTCTTGGTCTGGTACCAGCCTTTCTGATCCCTCATGGTAGCAAACTTGTCCTAGGGCACAAACCCCTTAGCCCAATGCCACAAGTCCACCACCTCCTAGCCCACGGCGTAGCCTCCAACCACTACCTGGAACTGGGTGAAACACCTATGGATTGAGCTCCGAAGTGGGTGGCGTAATCAGTCTTTGGAGGAAGCAAAAAACAAGCTCGCGCTTGACGATCCCCGTACGGAATAGGGACGCTCTCGACCAAAGCTTCAAACATATACTTAGGAGGATCCCCACCCGACCAAAACTTCTTGTGAAACTAGCGCTAATGCCGACCTCCCACATCGGGACCAGATACCAAACTGCCTCGTAATGGACCGATCTAGCAAAGGGCTGTTAAGTCATCTCTCTCACCTTTATCAACTCCAGGTTTGCCTGTATCGTCACAAAGTCAGTAATCTCAGGTTGGTGAGCCACCTGATCATGAGCCCATCTCAAAGCCGAGGATAAAGTCAGCCTCCACTACATCTGGATAACGAACCGGCAGATACTCGTAACTCTACCAAACTAGAAAGGGTAAAAAACCAGTCACACTACCCCAACGAGAGGAAGTTTGGAACATCATGGATTAAAGGAAGCAACCAAAAGAGAAAGATCCCAAGTTCAGCTCTACCAGAACTCCCAATTCAGCAACCAAGCTCATTATCCTGAATAGAATGATTGACTTATTATTATTACAAAAATAGCTAAACACAATATACAATACTAGTCACCATCTCATAATGTCTCGCCGATCAGGTGGCGGCTCTGCAGAAAAGGTGTGCTCGCCCTGACTAAGCCAAGATATGAGGAAAGTAAAACGATCGGGAGGAGGCAGGTCCAACAAAGCATAAGCATCAGCTTTACTAACTGGCTGCAAAATGATCTGACAGCTAACAAAAGAAAGCCCAATAATGATAGACTAGTCTAATGGAGTTGGATGCATCTTGAAACCTACAAACTGAAAGGTCCGTGTCTTACCAAACCATCTCTCAAACAAAGCTAACACCAACTGACGGTTTAGGTGGTTTGCCTGTAATCCCATGAAAGTCTCAAACCCAATCTCTGCCAAAAAGGCACGGTAGGATGGAACAGCCCACTGCATGACACTAAATGACTGGTAAATAGCCCCCCTAAATGATGTATGTACTCTGGGATGGGGCAAATACTGCCGAGAATAAACACTACGATGACGAGCTAGGTCCCTCAACGAAGGAATGTCTGGCACCTCTAAATCCCCCAAATCTGCATCTGCATCTGCCTCTCGTAACCAGTCACATGATCTCCTAAGCCTGGTACCTCATCCTCAGCATCCATCTCCCCCTCGAAAACAGGCTCTACTGGGGGAAGATCAACTGGAGGCACAATCCTGCTCCCACTCTGGCCAGAAGAAGCCTTGCTAGTCGACTGGCGGCTGCCCTAGGAACGACTAGAACTGCCGACAGAATCCATGCGAGCCCCCGTCCCGGATTGGCATATCTGCTCAGAACCATCTGCCATCCTAAAAATCAAATTAAGGTAAATACATCAATATACAATATATGTAGTTTAAAAGAAAAGAGGTACAGAAAAAGAAAAGGAAAGAAAAGAGTGAGTGATGCAAATTCTGTTCCCTTACCCCAAGCAAAGTCTACTCTATCATATTCCTCAACTTTCGGGTTTTCTAAACTCTTCCCTTCAAGGTATATTTAAAAAACAATTCCCAAGGTTTTCAAACCTTTTCCCAAAAAGTCTATGTCGAAGTCAAATCTAAAAGTTTTATTCAAAGTCATTTTCAAAAGAATGTCTAAACTTTTCCTTCAAACGTTTTATTCAAAATCCATTTTCAAAGGGTTTTTAAACTTTCTCTTCAAAAGTTTTATTCAAAGTCCATTTTCAAAGATTTTTCTAACTTTTTCCTTCAAAAAGTTTTATTATAAGACCCCTTGAGTTTTTCGAACTCTTCTCTGCCAAAAAGGCACCATCCTCAAAGATTTTATCTCTTTTTCTTTCAAAAAAATTTTATTTAAAAAATTTCTAACTTTTTACTCATTTCAAAAAATTTTGGCATAGTCCAGTTTGTAAATGGTCCCTACAATACCCAAAACTCTACAATAAAGCACAAACCATGCACCCCACGGTATTACAAGCATATGTCACAAACGAACACAAAACAATCCGTGCACATTCCCAAGGTGTTCGAATTTTCCAACAAATGTTCTATTTTTCAAAAATTCAAGAGTTTTCAAAATGCTCACAGAATCATTCAAAGATACTTTAAATATTTTCTAAAATATTCCTATATTTTTCTAAATATCAAGTACGAACAATTCAATAAATTTCTCAAATTTCCCAATTTTCTAAGCATTTTTTTATTTTTTAAAAAATAAAAAAATTTCAAAAAATCACGAAACTTCCCACGATTATTCAACACATTTTTCTAAGACACGTGGTATAAAAATTTGGTAAGAAAATCTAATACCTAAAGCTATAGGAGTAAATCCCCAATTCCTGCAGAAGCATTTTTTACATAAACATGAAAAACTACTCAAACCAATCAAATGAGTATCAAAACGCAGAAACAACACCACCAGGGTGTTCAAAGCACATCAAAACATTGATTTCAACTAGTCACACAACTCAAACGGAGTTCTACACGTCAAGATCAACCCAAAACAAAAAAACTCACCTCTTGGAGTTTTCTGGCAAAATCTTCTTCTTCGGCAACAATTCTAGCGACGGTGACCACTTCCGGCGACTTTTCGATGTCTCGTGAACTCACTCCTTCAATGCCCAAGGGCTCCTCCTTGCAAAAACTTAAGAAAATCTCTCAAAATTTCAAAAATTTGCACAAACCCGAAAGCCCAAAATGAAGTAGCTTCAGAGCTTTTTAATCCCCAGGCTTAGCGCCACTAGTAGTGGGACCAAGAAAATTTTATGCCTGGAGTGGCACAATAGGCTAGTTCTGGGCAACCTTCGCCTTTTGCGCCAAAACCTAATTTTGAATGCCCCATTGGGCCAATTTGCCATTTTAAGCTCCAGTCCTCAAAAACTTTCAATTCCAATCCCTCCGATCGCCTTGTGGTCAAAACGGGACCTTTACTTTATCGTTTTTTGCATTTGACAAGTAAAGACAAAAAAAGAGGGGCAGCTGTAAGCACTTTATTTTTGCCAGCTCAGCAATCTCCGACCGGACCAGACTTACATTTAAACCGACACAGACTCATTCAAGCCCAAACTGGCTTTTTAGACTCAATCTAGTCTATTAACCGCTTTGTAGGTCCAATAGAGGCAAAATTACCAAAATGCCCTTAAGGTATTATTAGGTCCAATTCTAGTTGACACGTCTTCTAAAAGTCGATAAGTCCATATTTCAACCTTAACTCCAGTTCCAATTCCAGTCTAGGCCAGTCAAGCTCTATTTGTTTCGAGAAAGTTAATCCCTCAAATGGTAAGTCCATCTAGCGTGACATGTTTATCGAGAAAGCACAAAATCTCTTGGAACGATAAATCCCTTCACACCTGTCGATCGGGACGGAACCCAAGTCCCTGCGGTAGTAGAGCGGTTCACTTCTAGCACCTGCTAGCTCGCCAATGTAAAATGTCTACTATCCAGTATGTCTTTCGAGAAAGTTAATTCTTCAGGCAGTAAGACCATTTAGCAGCTTCTTGAGATCAGTCAGTCTCCGAAATAAATGCACACCGTTAGAGTGACAAAAACACTCACAAACATTGCAACCGTCAGAGTGACAGAAACACTTGTAAACAGGTTAACATTAGGAATGCCAACAAACCCCCTTATGTCACAGGACCAAACACGCCTCTTGGCCGTGACACGTTTACCGAATAGCGAGATACTTTTGAAAACTAACTCGTCACACACTGTTAGACTGACGAAAACACTCAAAACCTAGGTCAACACCAGTGGCTGCTAGCTTATTCTGGTGAAAAATAACTAAACTGCCCCTTGGGCCTAATGGCACGCTTTTCAAGAAAGTACCTAAGACCTTAGACTAGTTAGTCCATTATTCCAAGATTGTCCCAAAGATAATCTAGCATATTCTAGTGCCTTCTAGTTGTAAGCACCCCATTTTTGCCTGCTCGGCAATTTCCGGTTTGTCCAGACTCATATTCAAATCAACAGACATTCAAGTTTAATCAATTTTTCAAACTCAATTCAATCAATCAATCGTTTCGCGGGCTCGCCAAGCCCAATAGAGATAAAATGACAAAAGTGCTCTTGTGGCATTGCTCGTTCCAATCCTAGTTGGCACATCTTTTTGAAGACGGTAAGTCCCTATTTCAATCTCAGTTCCAAGTTCAAAATCCAATTCCAATTCAAATCAAATCTAGCATGTCTTTTGAGAAAGTTGATCCCTCATACGGTAAGTCCATCCAATCTGACACGTTTTTTGAGAAAACTCTTCAGAACAATAAGTCCCTTCAAACCCGTCAATTGGGACGGAACCCAAGTCCTCGAGATGGTAGAATGGTTCACTTCTGGTGCCTGCTACCCTGCCAACATAGAATGTTCGTTATTCGACACGTCTTTTGAGAAAGCTGATTCTTCAGACGATAAGCCTACCTAGCAACTTCCTGAAATCAGGTAGTCTCCGGAATGAACGCACACCGTTAGAGTGATGGAAACACTCGTAAACATCGCAACCGTTAGAGTGGTAGAAACACTTGTAAACAAGTTGACATTGGGAATTGCTACTAAAACTCCTATGTCATGAGACTGAACAAACCTTTTGGCCGTGACACGTTTACCAAAAAATGAGATACCTTTGAAAACCAACTCGTCACACACTGTCAGAGTAACAAAAACACTCAAAGCCCGGGTCAACACAAGTGCCTGCTAGCCCACTCTGATAAAAAATGACCAAATTGCCCTTAGGGCCTTTTTGGCACGCTTTTTGAGAAAGTACCTAAGTCCTCGAAGCAGTAAGTCCACCTTTTCAAGATTATCCCAAAGACAATCCAGCACATTCAAGTGGCTTTCAGTCAGTTTCGGATTGATTCTGAGACCATTCGGTCAAAATGACTATTTTGCCCTTAGGTATCCTATCGCCTCTAAGAACCACACTGACTCTGGGTATCAAACCGGTAACCTTCCAAGGATACTTCTAGTAGCATTCCCAAACTTCCAACGCCTTTTCAAATCATTTCGAGTCTATTCCGACAAGCTCCGTGTAAAATGACTGTTTTGCCCCTGGTGGGCTGGTCGCCTTTTCTAACCACGATGGCTCTAGGCATCAAACCGGAAATTTCTCGAAATGCTCTAAAAGGTGTTCGTAATCTTCAAACCTTTTCATGGGACATTCCAAGTCCATTCCGGTGGCTTTCCGATCCTGTTGACCTTTTTGCCCTTAGTGGACCGATCAACCATTGCAACAATCCCAACATTCTTTTTCAAGCCCGTTACACTATTGCAAGGGTTTCTACCCACTTTCGGCCTATCGGATCATTCCCGACCTCCCAGAACATTCCTAAACCTTCCAGAGTCACTCCTAGTGGAGCCAAGCAAAAAAAATGCATGGTAGTTATTCAGACAAGCGCCCAAATCTTCTGCCTTGCGTATCAAGGGTTGAAGATATGTTTCTTGCCGCCTTAAATAATTTCCAAAGTGGCTAGCGCCTCTACAAGCCAAAATTTGGCATGGCGCCACTTAAAGATACGTTTCTTGCCGCTTTAAATAATTTTCAAAGTGGCTAACGCCACTATAAGCCAAAATTCGGCCTGGCGCCACCAGGCATTTTTTGCCCTAGTGCCACTGCAATAGGTGCCAGGTCAGTTTAATTTGCCTATAAATACAAACTGTTCCCCCTGCGTTAAAGGGTCGGTAATCTCAGTCCAAAAACTCTGTCTCTCTGCAAATAGACCTCGAACTCTCTCCAAACCCTAATCCTCTTAAGGCTCCTCAAGCCCTAGCCTCCATACATTCTAACCCTAGCCTATATACACTCCATACACTTATGTACAAGCCTCCAAACATCCATTAAAGCCTAAAGTGCTACAAGTTTAAAGCTTCCAAGGTTTAAGTCAAGCAAAGCAAACCAAGTAACCAAAGCAAGAAGATACGAGGTTGGTTTTCTATTTACGTTTATACAATATCCCCCTCTCTCTTCTCTCTCCTAACCCACTAAGGTTTTTTGTTATTTTAAATTTCCATCTTTTGCCCCCCTTTCTTACATGCTTGAAACAAGAGACTCTCCTATCCATGCGTAGGAAGGACTATTGAAAGTTACCGTGTCAGGGGCTTTCTCTTAGTTTAACCTTAGACTGTGTGGATTCGGCCCTCTTGATTATGTGGTGAAGCCTAAACCTTGTATGTTCACGACCCTACTTGCATTGTGCATATCATATTCATGCATCTCTTCAAAAATCGTTTTCAAACTTGTTTTCAAAACTTGCATCAAAATCCTTTTCAAAACTTGCATCAAAATCTCCTCTTTCAAACTTATTTTCAAAATCATAGTTTTAAGATTATTCTAGTTACTCCATGGCGAGGGTTGTTTTAGGAAAGTGTTACATATGTTTTGGGTGTAAACCCTAAATTCTTTTTGTCAAAATCACAATACTAAAGTGATTCTAGCCATTCCATGGTTAGGGTTGCTTTAGGAAAGTATTATGTTTAATGAGAACAATATGGTCCATATTTCAAAACTCCTTTTTCTTGTTAACAAAATCACAATCCTAGAATGGTTCTAATCTTCTTATGGTTAGAATCGTTTTAGAAAAGTGAGATATTTTTAGAGACTTACAAAAGTCCATATTTCAATCCCTTTCCAAGCTCTTTTCAAAAGTCTTCTTTCTAAAAACTCTCTTTTCAAAAGTTCTACTTTTCAAAATCTCTTTTTCTTGGAATCCAAGTCGAGCCCTAGAATTCATAGTTAGAAAACCCTAATTCTTTTTTTAAAAAAAATCATAACTTCCTATTTTGCCTCAAATTATATGTTTCCAAATTCTATTTTATACATCAAAACATAGATTTCCAAAATTCTACTTTCTATATTAAAATCATATGTTTCCAAAACCACTTTTTCATATCAAATCATGTTTTCTAAATCCAAGCTTTCGAACCTCTTTCTTTCCAATTCTATATCAAATCTAGTCTTCTACCTTAGGAAACCAAATCAAATCCTCCGTTTTTGGAAATAAAATAAAATTATCTCTTTTTGAAAATAAAATCCAATTCTTTATTTTAGGAAATAGAAATTAATCTTTCCTAATCTAAACCTTTCCAAATTCCAATCCTTTCCTAATTTCAAACATTTCCAAATCTCGATTTTCTAAAGTTAAAACTTTTCTATCTTTCTTAAACTCCAATCTTTCCCTACTTCAGGTTTTTCAACTATTAAACCTTTCCTAATTTCTACATTCCAAATTTTTCTTAATTTTAAATCTTTCTAAAATTCTAAACTTTTTAAATTCCAAATCTTTCCAAAATTCTAAACTTTTTAAATTCCAAATCTTTCCAATTCTAACCTTTCCAAAATTCAAACTTTCTAAATTCAAATCTTTCCAAAATCAACGCTTTCTTAAAATGAAAACTTTCTTACTTCAAAACTTTTTAATTTTAAAACTTTCCTAAATCAACTCTTTCCTAATTTGAAAACTTTCTTAATTCAACACTTTTCTAAATTCGAAACTTTCCTAAAATGAAACTTCCCTAATTTTGCACTTTCCTAAAACAGAACTTTTCTATTTTGAAACTTTCCCAAATTTAAAGATTTTTAAAATCTAGTCTTTCCTGAACCTAACTTTCCAAATTCATTCAAGTCAAGTGATTAAGTCAAGTCTTTCTAAATCAAATCAAATCTCTTTTCAAATTTCTTTAAATCCAATTTTCCTAATTCGAATCATTCCCTAAATTTATCTTTCTAAAACCAAACCTTTCAAATCTAAATTAAACCTTCTTAATTCAACTACATGTTCCAACCCTAGGATACCTAAACCTAGTTCAACCCTAACCCTAAAGTTAGGAAGTTTCAACTCTTTTCCAAAATGAAGATGATTTTCAAACTTCAATTCAAGTCAAGATGTTTTCAAATCTCAATATTTCCAAATTGAGTCCAAGTTCTTCTTCCAAGTCCAACATTTTCAAATCAAAATCAATTTCAAAATCCTTAAGTTTTATTTCAAATTAAAATCAATTCCAAGTTCAATTTCAAATCTTCTATTCAAGTTTCAAATCAAACCATTTTTTAAATCAAACATTTTCAAGTTAAACTTTTTAAAGAGCTCAAAGTGTTTATTTTCAATCGGACTCTTATCCGAACTACGACTAACTTGATTCCCAAAAGGGGATACGTAGGCAACCCTTTTGGTTGTGGTCACAACCTTTTTTAAATTTTCAATTCCATAATCTATTTCAAGTTTCTAATTCTAAAATCTATTTTCAAATCTCCAATTCCAATTTTTAAAACCTTCTTTCAAAAATTAAATCCTTTCTTCAAAAGCTATTTTTAAAATCAAATCTTTCTCTTGCACTTGTATATCATGCATCATATAGCTCTTTTCAAAGTGAATATAATTGGACATTTATTAATCAATTATTTCAAATGAGTGAACCTAGAGTGAATAGACATGTAGGTACCGCAAGGGCGGGGTAGGGTGATGATCTTAGGATATCTTTCCTATACGTAACCAACCTCTGAATCTAGAATCACTGTTTTCAAAGACCAAAATGGAGTTATTTTTAAAAAAAGGCTTAAATCTTTCTAAAGGTTGCCAAACAACCTATTTTCTTAAAAACCCTGTCTTGACAAAGTTTTCAAAAACTTAAAAAAAACCTTAAGTGTAATCTTCTAATTGTGCTTAGTTTTAGATGACCTAACTCACCTTAATCAAGTTGGGTGGCAACTCCAAACTTTTTTCAAAAGCCCTTATTCAAATCAATTTCAAATTCAAACTTAGTTGCACTCGTCTTCTAGGAAGATGAGTTCTAACGAGAGAGTACTGTGTTTTTCTCACTTGCTTTTTTAAGTGCAAAAAATCAAAGCGCAACACTAGTCGCTTCCGGATCGATTCCAAGAGCATCTGGTCAAAATAACCATTTTGCCCCGAGACATCCAATCACCTCTGAGAACCACACCAGCTCTGGGTATCAAAACGATTACCTTCCGAGGATGCTTATAATAATATTCTCAACCTTCCAGTTCCTTTTCAAACCATTCCAGGTCCATTTTGGTAAACCCAATGTGAAATGACCATTTTGCCCCAAGTAGGCCGGTCGCCTTTTCCAACCACACCGATTCTGTGTATCAAACTAGAAATGTCTCAGAACATTTTCAATAGTATTTCCAACCTTCAAGTCTTCTCACAGATCCCACAAGGCATAAGATTTGGTTATCAAGCCTTTTACCTCCAGGACACTCTTTTAGGGGTTTTTCGTCCATTCTCGGCCAAGTCTGGTTACTCGAGACCCTCTGAATCATTCCCAAACTTTCCAAAGTTACTCCTAGTGAAGTCAGTCGAAAATTTAGGACAGACACCCAAATCTTTTGCCTTGCATCACAAGGGTCAAAGATCTGTTTATTGCCGCCCCAAAAATTTCCCTAATGGGCTAATGCCACTGCAACTGGCGTCAAGCCCTATTTTACCTGCTTATAAATATAAGCCACCCCCTGCGTATTCTAGGTTCACACAATCACTCCAGAAACTTTGCTTCTCTGAAAATAGAGCTCAAATTCTCTCAAAACCCTAATTCTCTCAAGCCCTCTCAAACCTTAGCATCCATACACTCAAATCCTTGCCTTCAAGCTTCCATTGAAGATCAAGTGCTGCACATTCAAGGCTCTCGAAGTCCAAGAAAATTTCATCATCAAAGCATCAAAGCAAAGAGAAGACAAGGTAGGTGTCTAGTTAAATTATGCAATCCCCCTTTCTCTCTTCTCATTTCTAACCCACTTGGGTTTTCTTCTATTTTAATCCCCATCTTCTATCTCCTCTTCTTATATGCTTGAAACAAGGGACCTCCTGGCTTATGCCTAGGAATGCCTTGGAGGGAACCACCATGTCAAGGATTCTCTTTGAGTTCCACCTAAGATGGTGTGGGTCTGGCCCCCTTGGTTATGCGGTGAAACCTAACCTTGTATGTTCATGTTCCTATTACATTGTTGCTATTATAATCATGCATTTAAAGGTGTTTTCGAACTTGCATTAAATGTTGCTTTCAAAACTTGCATTCAAAATATTTTTCTTCAAAGTTATTTTCAAAACCACGACCTTAAGATGATTCTAACCATTCCATGGTGAGGGTTGTTTTAGGAAAATATTATATTCAATGTGACCATCAAGGTTCAAATTTGAGTTCAAGTCTTAAATTATTTTTCAAGAAATCACAACTCTAAGATGATTCTAGCTATTCCATGGTTATGGTTCTTTTAGGAAAGTGTTACATTCAACGAGACCATGAAGGTCTATATTAGGGTTTTAAACCCTAGTTGTTGTCAAAGTCACAACCCTAGAATGGTTCTAGTCTTCTAATGATTAAAATCATTTTAGGAAAGTGAGATATTCAAGAGACTTTCAAAAGTCTACATTCAAGCATTTCTAAAATAAGTTTTGCAAATTCACTTCCTAAAAGTTCTTCTCAAAGATTTACTTTCCAAAACCCTTTGTCTTGAAGTCCAAGTCAAAACTTTAGAGTCCCTATTTAGGAAACCCTAGGGTTCTCACATAAAATCATAACTTTCTATTTGCATCAAATTATAAATTTTCAAAACTGTTTTCTACATAAAATCATAGATTTTCTAATTCAAAAGTCACATAAAATGATAGATTTCTAAAATTAAAGTTTTCCAATTTCAAGTCAAACCAAATCTTTTTCAAATAGGAAACTAAATCAAATCACCTATTTTTGTAAATAAAATCCAATTTACAATTTTAGGAAATAAAGAACAAATCTTTTCTAATTTCAAACTTTCAAATCTTTCCTAATGTCATCATTCCTAATTTCAAAACCTTCCTTTTTTAAAACCCTCCAAAATCAAATCTTTCTAAAATCAAATCTTTCCGAAAATAGAAAAATTTTTAAAATAAAACTTTCCTAATTTGGAACATGGAAACCTTTCTAAAATCAGGCTTTTCCAAAATCAAACTTTTCAAGTACATGTTTAAACCTTAAGTTACATAGACCCTAGGAGGTTAAAACCCAAAATTTAATCTTCAGATTGCACTTAGTTTTGGGTGACCTAACTTAACTTAACAGAGTTAGGTAGCGACTCCAAACCTTTTTCCAAAATCCCTTATTCAAATTAATTTCTAATTCAAACTTAGTTGCACTCGTTCTTCTAAGAGGATGAGTTCTAACGAGATAGTACTGTGTGTTTCTACATATCATCTCAATGGTACGAAAAACCAAGACACGACACATCACTCTACCCCGCCCTTTCGGTACCTACATGTTTAATCTTCCTTTGTTCACGTACTTCAATCATCGGTTAGTAACATCCACTTTTTACCCACTTTAGAATTTTAAAATGGAGTTTGGTCATCACTTTTTGGATGAATGATGTATGATGCAAATTTTGGAAAGGTTTTTGGAAGATTAAAAAAGAGTTTGAAACTAGACTTTTGAAAGAGTTGAAAATTTTGAAAAGGGTATTTAACTTGAAAATAAGGTTATGACCGCACCTATTTGAAGGTTGCCTATGGATCTCATTTGGTGAGAATCAAGTCATTTGTAATTCGGGCGATTTTGAAAATTGAATGATTGGAATATTTTTTTTAAAATGTGTCCATTTGAAAGACATGGTGACCGCATCTAAGTTTTTCAAAGTTGCCTACGTATCTCATTTAACAAGAATCAGGTCAGTCATAGTTCAGGCAAGGACCCGATTGAAAATGGACTCATTGTCGCGCCCTTTTTTTTTAACCATGTCCTCTTGGATCGAAAAAAAGCACGGTGCTTTCTTGTTAAAACTCATTCTCCTAGAAGGACAAGTGCAACGGGGTTTGAATTTTTGAAATGGAATTGATTAGGGCTTTTGGAAAAGATTTTTAGAGTCACCACCTAACATATTTAAAGTTGTGCTAGGTCATCTACACCAAGTAAAACCCGTGGGTTAAACTTAGATTTTGAAAAGTATTTTTGAAAGACATCCTTATGAGAGGGTTTTAGAAAGTAGGGTTGTTTAACAACCCTAAAAATGTTGGAAAAACCCTTTTGAAAATTGACTTAAGTTTTAGTCTTTGAAACAGAAATTCTTAAGTTCAGGAGTTGGTTACGTATAGGAAAGATGTCCTAAGACAATCACCTTACCCCGCCCTTGTGGTACCTAATTATGACTCACTGGTTATCTATGTTTAATGCTATCCGCTTAGAAAACATTTGAAAACAAAGTTTGAAAAAGAGTTTGAAAGATGGAATTGAGTTTGAAAAATGGTTATGGAATACGAAATTTAAAAAGGGTTGTGAAATTGAAAATTTAAAAAGGGTTGTGGAATTGAAAATTTGAAAAGGGTTGTGACCGCACCCTATGAAAGGTTGCCTACATACCTCCTTAAAGAGGATCAGGTGAGCTGTAGCTCGGACAAGAATCCGAAAGAGTTGGAATTTTGAAATGAGTTTCTATTTCTAGAAAGTTTTCATTTTTAGAAAGTTTCCTTTTTAGGAAAATTGGAGTTTGAAAATGTTTCCTTTTTAGAAATGTTTGACTTTCAAAGATTTCCTTCTCAGGAAGATTGGACTAAGAAAATGTTTTCTTTTCAGGAAGGTTTATTTTTGAAATGTTTCCTTTTTAAGAAGATTGGATTTGAAAATGTTACCTTGATTTGAAAATATTGAGATTTGATTTGATTTGAACAGATTCAATTTAAAAAGATTTTATTTGAGAAGATTTTATTTTCTTTTTGGAAAAGATTTGTTTCCTTTTTTAAAAAAGATTTGATTTGTTTCCTTTCGGGAAGATTTGAAAAGATTAGGAATATTCGAAAGGGTTTGAAAAGATTTGGAAAGGTTTTGTTTCTTTTTTGAAAAAGATTTTATTTGCTTGAAATGGTAAGTTTGGATTGTTTCCAAGATGGGAGGAGTTGATTTAGGGTTTAAATTTGGAAGTTTGAAAAAGGAGTGATTTGAGGGATTTGAAATGGAAGGTTTTGATTCGATCGATTTAAAAAGAAAGTTTGAAAATGAAAGGTTTGATTGATTTGAAAATTGAGGATTTTGAGAGTTTTGAAAAAATGTATGATTTTGGTTTTAAAAACGAAGGTTTCTAAGTTGGCAAAGATAAGATTTTCTTAGGATTGAACTTCTAGGGTTTAACAAATGTGAGTTTGTAAATGGTTCAAAAACCGAGTCTTTTGAAAACATGTTTTAGGGTCCGAAACCCTAACTTGGATTTTAGACATCCAAATAAATATTGCACTTTACCTAAAGTCATTCTAGCCATTAGAAGGCAATAATCACTTTAGGCTCGTGACTTGAAAAACAATAATGGCATGAGTCCAAAAATGTAGACCTTTTCGGGTCATTTTGAATGTCACATGTTCCCCGAGACAACCTTAGTAGTGGAATAACTAGGATCATTTCGGGATTGTGTTTTTTGAAAAGAAAACAATATAGGCTATTTGAATTCATTTCAAATGTCGCCCTTTTCTAGGAAAATCCTAACCATGAAAGGGTTAGGATTAACCTAGAATTATGGTTTTTAGAAAGCAACTTTGAAATTGGTTTTTAGGGATAAAGAGATGACAAAAATGCAAATGTATGACAATGATAGTAACGGCATGAATCATACAAGGCTACGTATCACCACATTGCAAGAGGGCCATAAGGCCATGCCTTGAGGCGAGTAAAAGTCAAGAAGGGAGTCCCAATCAGTAGTTCGCTCTCGTCCACTCTTGACATGGACTTAGCATCCTCTTGTTCCAAGCATGCAAGAAAGGGGGGTTTAGAAGATGAAGGTTAAAAATGAGAAGAACCCAAGTGGGCTCGGAGGGAGAAGAGAGAGTGGGGAATACAGAAAAGGTAAATGGAGGATTGCCTTGTCTCGTTTCTTCTTTCTTCAATGGAAGCTCAGGCCTTGGTCTTGAGAAGACGTCAAGAGCTTTCAGGCAGCGGGGTAGACCTTCGGTGGAGCTTGAAGACTAAGGCTTTGGAGCTTCGAGCTAGGGCTTGACCGACAGGACTTCGTGAGAGAGAGAGATAGGGCTCCGGGAGCTGTCTAAAGAGAGGGGGAGAGTTTCTGGATATTTTTTTTTCAACCCCAAAACAGTGATGGGGAAGGTTTGTATTTATAATGCAAAACCAGAGGATTTGTGCGCCACTCATAGTGGCCACGCCTTAGCTTTGGCCATGCGCCACTAAGAGTGGCGCAGGCTCATTTATTAAGGGCTAGAAAAAAGCTGGATACGGGGCTTATTGGGTGTTGGTCAATTTGTAACCGCTTTTAACAGCCTGGGGGGGTTGTGTGCAGCTCTAGAAGTCACTCAAGGCTAAAAATTAGTTATGCTTCATTCGAAGTGGAGCAAGGAGGTTTTGGTTCGAAAAGAAAAATGTCGGACGACAGGGCTTGGCCAGAAATGGAAGGGAATACTCTGGAAAGTGCCTTGGAGGTTGCCAGTTTGATTCCCAGAGCCGGGTTGGTTGAAGAGAGTGACTGAATCGCGGTCACCTCATCCTGGGAGCTCCAGGGTTAACCAAGATTGGTTAGGGTTGACTGGGTTGACAAAAGTTGACTGGTGTTGACCAAGGTTGACTAGGGTTAACCAGAGTTAGTTGGGGGGTTGCCGGTTTGATACCCAAAGCCGGTATGGTTTCCTAGGGCATTTGGATGCTCAGGAGCAAAATAGTCATTTTGACCAAGGAACCTCTGAAAAAGGACTAGGGTTGACTGGATGGCACTAGACATACAAGACCATCTAGGGACGGCCTAGAAAGGTGGTCTTACCATTCTGAGGACTTAGTACTTTCTTGAAAAATGCACTGGGCCCGCTAGGGGCAAAATGATCATTTTTCACTACGACAAGCTAGCAGGCGTTGATGTTGACCTGTGTGGATCTAGTCTGGACTTCTGTCTAAGGAATTCATACTTTCTTGGTGGATAGGTTTGAAAGGATCATACCGCTTTGATGGATAAACTTTCTCGAAGGTCGTGTTAAAATTGGACAGTCTTCCGTTCTAGAGAGGTTTGTGCTTTCTCAAGGAACGTGTCGGACTAGCAGACATTCTACATTGGCAAGCTAGCAAGCGCTAGAAGTGAACCGCTCTTTCATCTCAGGGACTTAGGTACTTTTCGGAGATGAGTGTGAAAGGGGCTTTACCGATCTGGGAAATAAACTTTCTCAGTGATCATGTCGTATTGGGTTGAATGGTCTTACCATCAATGAGGGATCAACTTTCTTAAATGACGGGACTATTAGATTTGACTTTGAATTTGAATGGATTTATCATCTTACGGAAGATGTGTTGAGCTGGATTGGATTTACTAATGCAAGATGGACATTCTGGTCATTTTACCTCTATTAGGCCTAGTGGGGCAAAGCGGTTGACAGATCGGATTGGATTTGGAAAGCCAGTTTGGGCTTCAGTATGCTTGCGTTGGTTTTTAAGTGCTTTCGGTTGGGCCAGAGATTGCCGAGTAGCCAAAATGGGATGCTAACAGCTACCCCCTTTTTCTGTCTTTGCTTGCTAGAGACAAAAAAAAAAACAATAAAGTAAGTGCCCTATTTGGGTCGCGAAGCGATCGGAGGGACCAAAGTTGATGAACTTGAAAATTGATTTTTGAAGATGATTCTTGAAATAACTTCTTTTCTTTTTTTGGACAAAAAGTTTGGAAAACCTTTGAAAGTGTTTTGAAAGGGGCCTTTTAACAGGAAAGCCTGGGAAATTGGATATTTGAATTGGATAGAAACTTTTTAAAGGGAAAAGTTTTAAAAATCGAGAAATTGATTTGAAATGGGGCTTTTGAAGTAGGAAGCCCGGGAAACCGAGATTTTTAAAAATTGGACCTTTTTGGAAAAAAAAAAACCTATTGAAACAATTTTGAATTGGGACTTTTGAAGGGAAAAGCCCCGAGAAACCCGGATTTAGAAACTTCAACTTTTTGCGAAAAAGTTTAGAAAACCTTTGAAACAGGTCTTTGAAGGGAAAAGCCCGAGAAACCTTAACAAGTGCATTTTTTGAAGGAAAAAGTTAGAAAACTTAGACTTTAATATTTTTATTTTATAAGGGGAGAAAGTCCAGGAAACCCTGTCATTTGATGGGAAAAAGTTTTAAGAAACCGACAGGATTGATTTTGAATTTAAAACTTTTGAGGAAAGAGTTTAGGAAACCAATAGGATTAATTTTGAACAAAAGCTTTTGAAGGAAAAAGTTTAAAACCAGAATTTGATTTTTTGAGATAAATTTTTTAGGGATAAAGTTTGAAACCAGGATTTAATTTTTTGAGCTAAAATTTGAAGGATAAAGTTTGAAACCAGGATTTGAATTTTTTTGATGTAGGATTTGAAAATTTTGAAGTAAACTTTTGAAGGATAAAATTTGAACCCAGAATTGAATTTTGAAGTAAACTTTTGAAGGAAAAAGTTTGAAACCAAAAACTTTTTGAGGGTGAAAGTTTAAACCCAAACTTTTTTAGGATAAAAGTTTAGAAAACCGGGAATTATTTTGAAACCAACTTTTTAGGATAAAAAGTTTAGAAAACCAAGATTGAAACCAACTTTTTTAATGATAAAGCTTTAAAAACCTTTGAAATTGATTTTGAATTTTAAAACTTTTGAGAAAAATTCGAAGAAACCTAGAAAATTATTTCAAAAATGATTTTGAAGTACCCTTTTTTTCTATACATAACTCTTACCTGTCGATGAACCCTTGTCGGGTCTCTTTCTTCCTATCTTGTCTTCAGGATGGCTAACAAGGGGGATGATGATTTATGCAGCAGGTGATAGTTGAGCTGATAGTGACGAGAGCTGCTTTTAGCCAAGGATAGGACTAGCACTGCTGTCATTCGAGTTGATGGAGGTGACCGGTACACTTGGGTGATCGTACTGAGAATCCACTGAGCCAGGTTTTGTGGAGGTAGAGTGTGAGTAACTACAGAATTGGCTTAGAGAGGATGGAGTGAGCTATTCCTTTTTGTCCTCCTTGCTCTCTTGATTGAATTTTACTTTCAGTTTTCAGGAGGCCTTTGAGAGGCTAGTAGCTTTTGAGTATTATTTTTTAAATTCTTTGGGTTGTTAGCAAGGAAGGGGCCCATGTGAGGCTTCTTAGGAAGGATGCCCCACACAAGATTACTAGAAATGAGCTAAACTTGAGGAGTCAAGGGAGGCTGTTCTGTGTTTGTAATTCTTCTGTTTGGCTTAACTATTGAGTTTTGACATTGACAAGCAAGATAGGATTCTTGTTGATGTGTCTCTGGAAGGATTTTGCTTCTCTGTGAGTCTTGAGTTGGTTTATAAAGGGGGTGAGGTCTCTTTTGCTGGGTTTGAAGCATTTGGAAAGTCGAGCATTTCCACTTGGTTCTTTATTTGATCGAAAACATTGCCCCATTTTCTGTTTCTTGTTGGCTATGGACAACAGCCCAGGCTGTGTGTCATTTCTCTTCTGTTCTCTTCTCTTTTCAGGGCCTTCATGGCATGAGAATTCCATCTAGTTGAACTTCTTCTCTTGAGCCAGTCACCTAGGGATTTTGACTTGGATGAGGAGCCCGCCTATTGCCTTGCTTCTCTTTCTGGAGGCCTTTCCTTTGATGAATGCATGGGTTTATGGAGGATGGGCACGGATGCATGCCCTAGTTGGTTGCGACTCGCTAGCAAGATGATGGATCTTGTCGCGATGTCGAAATGTTATATTTTGGAGACGCCTTCGGAACTTGGGAAAGCTTCGGGAGGTGCCCTTTGAACTTGTACCGATCTTAGTATCTCATTAGCAAATATCAAGATATAATAGAGTAATCTTAATAAATGATTTATGAAATTCATACTTGTCATTTTTTCATGCTGAGTTTAGAAATCTGTTACTAATGCAGGTTCTCCACAGGTTGGCATCCGTTGACCCATTTGTTGAGGCGTGAGACTTTGCTGCTTCATTGAGGCCGTCTTGGATTGCTGATCAGAAGGATTGACTCTTTTTCTTTTTCTTTTTTACTTTTACTTTTATTTTTATTTTTCTCATTTAAGCCATTTTTGCCACCTGTGCCCTTGTGGGTTTTCACAGATACCGGCTCTACCATTGTTGCACGTCAGGGCTCGTTTTTAGGTTTTCACTGCGTCGGTAGTTTTGTATCTTGCCATGACCCTACTCTTTTACCCAAAGCGCCACGGAAGGTTTTCACTATGTCCTCAGGCCATGCCTTTTCTTGTGGTTTCTCTCGTTGATGCCGATGAAGACGACTCCTTGCCTGTTGTTGACTGAAGTTGTTACATTGGTTGAAGACTATTGACGTTGCTTTTGACAGGGGTGCATTGAAACACTTGTTGAGTTGGGATATAAGTTGTCTTCTCAAAACTCCTTCTGCTAGATAGAGCACTTTCCAATGTAGTCATCTTAATTTGAAGAGCAATGACAACAATGACCAATTTGAAAGGTCTTTTTTTGGCCTGTAATATGAGATAGGTGTTGGGTTTTTGAAAGAATAGGATTAGAAGGCTCAAACCTACCATTCTACTCTACTTTGATTCTCGTGATCCATTTATTTGATGACTTTGACCTTAGCATTGTCAGATTTCCCTTATTCATTTTCTTCCACTTATCTGGCGAAAAATTGCCAAACTCTTCCTATTTGTTTCTGCCACTTACTTGGTAGAAAACGACATTCCTAGAGCTATTCTTTTCTTTTCTTTTTTTTTTTTGACATATAACGCTACCAATTTTTTTTTCCTTTCCCTACCCCTATGCTGTGGCTTTTGACCCATTGTGGGTGGTGATCACCGGGCTGGTTATATGATGGAAATATGACCGGCTCAAGGGGATTTTGCAAGGCCTCTGTTTAACTGTATGGTAGAGGAATTGAGGGACTCTCTTTATTTTGATCATTGTCATCATTGCTTTATCAGAGTTTCTAATTACATAGAGTAGTGCTTTAGCAAACTTGAGTTGATGGGTGTTGGGAAAACTTCCCTGTCCGTCTCTGCCAGCATGACTTTGAGTCTTCATTGTTGGGAGTGAACTCTACTTCTAGCTTTCTGCTAGGCTGGATATGTATTTTTGGTGACGAAGTCTCTTATCGAGGTTTGATTTTTCTACTGAAGGATTTGGATATGCGTCTTTGGTTGTACCGAGCATAGTAGATGGCATGTTGTTCTTTAGGAGACAAGGCTGCTCATACCGCTTCGTGGTTTGAGTTTCCCTGAGGATTTGGAGAGAGGGGGTTCCTTCTTTAACTAGTAGAACTATCTTGTTGTAGTAGATCAATGAGGGTGGTGTTGCCCCAATTGAGACTCTGACCGGGACTTTATGAAAGGGTAGCTGCCAACCTTTGTGATATTCTTGACATTTGTATTTTGTTGACTCAATGGTCTCCTTTGCTTGTTAATGGTTGGATACTGAGCTATTGTAATTGATTTTGAATTTCTGTATCATGTGTTGTTTTAAGTTACTGGTGTTATCTGTGACAATCTATAAAGGACCTCTGGGGAGTCTTTAAGGTCAAAGGATGCCAGCTTTCGGGATACCCTGCAAGTTTCATTTTTCTAAAAAAAGAGATTTTAGCGTGGTAGAGAAAGCATTTCATGATCAAGAGTCCTCTATTTCAGATTAACCTGTTATACACTTGATATTTATATGACATTTCGACAAGCTAAAATCAAAAGTTCCTCCCATAGGCTTTACCAAAGCCTTTAGGGTCTGGGAATTTGATAAATGGTCCAGTCGGCCAACTTATTGTCTAATGTTACTAGATAAAGCGTAGGAATATTTGCAAAGGTTTTGAAGTCGGTGTCGAAATCTCAAAGGAGTAGGATGCTTTTAGAAAGTATGTTATGAAGATAGTTTTTGAGTTAAAAGATTATTTGAAAAGGGGTCCTTGAATTGGAACCTTAACGCTTACTAACCTAAGTTGAGTTGACTTAAGGTTAGGGTGACCTATGGTTAACTAACTTGGGTTAGCTTAACCTAGGGTTTGGTTGAACTAAGGTTAACTAACTAATGTTAGGTTAACCTAGGGTTAAGATGACCTAGAGTTAACTAACTTGGGTTAGGTTAACCTAGGATTTGGGTGACCTAAGGTTAACTAACTAAGGTTAGCTTAACCTAGGGTTAACTAACTTGGGTTAGGTTAACTTAGGGTTAAGATGATCTAGGGTTAAATAACTAAGGTTAGGTTAACCTAGGATTTAGATAACTAGGGTCAAGTTAACCTAGGGTTGGAAGGTGGTTTTGGATTACGGTTTTGACATAGTGGTTTAGGAAAGGTGGTTTTATGCATGAAACTTGAAAGAAAGCTTTTGAAAACCATTTTATGAAAATCACTCAAGTGAGTGTTGGGGTCCTATGGTTGATATTTGGAAACCACTCAAGAGAGGATTGCTTTGGAACCATTTCACCCACAAAATCAAGAAAGCAAAACTTATAAAAATCAACATTGAATAGATAGTTTTGAAAACTTGAAAATTAAAGAGAATAACATTTTAAAAATTGGCTTTGGAAAGGAGGTTTGGAAAAATCACTTTTAAGAGATTAAAGACCACTCTAAAGAATAAGGGTTCATATGATAGATTTAAAGGAAATTACTCCAAAGAGGATTCCATGGGACCATTCCAACCACAATATTCAATAGAGAAAGACTTCAAAAATCAAGATGAAAATGATGGTTTAAGAAAGTGATTTTTATGCAAGTTGAAGAGAGTACGATTTTGAAAACCTTTTTTTGAAGAGAATTGTTTTGAAAACAATTTTAAAGAGAATAGAGCCAACTCTAATAAATTAGGGTTCATGTGGTCAAGATAATGGGAAAACCATTCAAGAGACGGCTCCAAGGGACCATTTCAATCACAAAATTCAAGAGAGTAAAGTCCTTAAAAATCAACATAGAAGAAGAGGGTTTGAAAGCTATTTTAATGCAATTTGGAAAAGTAATGAAGTGTAGGTTTGCAAAATGAAGTCAAGGGACTTAAGAGGTTTTCTAAGGAGTAGAAAGTGAGGGTTTGACCCAGGCTTCAAGGAACCAACTCTAGGACCATTTTTAGGAAAACATTTGAATGTGGAGCTTGAGAAGGCCATATGGATAGAAATAGTGAAGGCTTTGGAAAAATAAAAACAAAACCAAGCATGCAAAACATGATCAAGATTATTATATGCAAAAGGATTATGAAATCACACGAGGCTAGAGGCTTCACCACATAACAAGGTGCTCTAAGGCCATACCATTTTAAAGTAGGTTTGTGAGAAGTTCCCTACAAGGTGGCTCTCACAACTTTTCTCTAGGCATAAACTAATAGCTTCCTTGTTTCAAGCATGCAAGAAAAGGAGGTAGAAGATGGAGATTAAAATAGAAAATAGCCTAAATAAGCTAGGAGGGAGAAGAGAGGAGTAGGGATTGCAAAATTGTAAAAGGAGTACTACCTTTTGCCTTCAAACACTTTCAAACCTCTATTGATACCTTGAATTGAGCTTGAATAACCTTGAAGAGGCTTGAAGGGGCTGGAATGAGGTATTTTATCGCATTGAAAGCTATGTATGTGTAGTGTATGGGTTAGGGGGAGGTGGAAATTAACCTAAGTGTTTGAGGTGTGGAATGTATATAGAAATTTAAGATTCTGGAGCAGTTTTAGCAGAGCTTTGCTATCACATTCGATTATGGAAGATGTAAAGGGGGAGGTTTATATTTATAGGCAAATCTAGAGAGACCTGGCACATGTAGGACATGCGTCTGGGCAAATTTGTCTTAGCGCATGCACTATATGCGCCAATACTGTTCCATTGGCAGAATGCCATGTGGCACTCATTGTATTGGTTGAATCTTAAGGGCTAAGAGAATTTTGATCGATCTAATCAAAATCTGGGCGCACGTAGCATATGCTCCATTGTCGAGAGTGTTTGTTTAAACTTTACCTTAATACTTGTGCCAACCGGGAAGGTTTCGGGAAAATCGATTGCGTACACGCTATTGTTCTATTGTTTCTCATGAACTTTTAAGTTTTCAAAAAGCTTGAAAGATGTCCGGAAGTATGACATATCATCTTGGGAAGTGTGTTTGAAAACACATTTTTGCAGAGCGTCTGTGATACGTTCCGTGGGGGTTCAAAAGTAGTCATTTCTATGCCACATGATCGAGGCCTTCAGGAAGCAATCTCTTTGATCGGACCGTACCAATGGAAAGTGCTCTAGAAATACTTTCGAAAATTCCCTAATTTATACATTTCTCAAGTCGTTTGACGATGCGTTATAATCAAGGAATTGGAGACAAAGTCAATCTTGGCGGAGTGTCTGTGAGATGCTTTAAGGGCTATTGAAAGTGGCAGTTTTCGAGCCATGCGATGAGGGGCTTTGGGAAGCGATCCATCTGATCGAGCCATATTGATGGAAAGATCTATGGATGAGCTTTCGAGAATTTCTAGATTTACGTATTTCTTAAGTCATTTGACAGTGCGTTATAACTAAGGAATCGAGAGAAAAGCCAACCTTGGCGGAGCGTCTATCAGACGCTCCAGGGGGACTTTTGTTGATTCGGGAGTGTTTAGTATCGTGAGGTTCACCTTGGGTTAAACATGGGTATATGATAAGACTCGTCATTCAATACCTTAGGACCGGTGTAGTTTCGAAGCGCGTTTGGGCTGTCAGGGGTAAAATGGTTATTTTGACTAGGAGTGGTTGAAAAGGTGCAGGATGGATTAGAGTGGCGATGTTAAGTGTGCCGGACTGTTTGAGGATGGTGTTGGAAGAGTTTTTCACTGTCTAATGGAATTTGTATTGTGTTGGTGCGTGTAGGGGCAAAACCGTCATTTTGACTAGAGTTAACCGAAATTGGACCGGAATTGGACAAGATGGCATGTTGAGTATGCCTAACTATTTAGGATTACTTTAGAAAGGTGGACTTACCATCTTGAGAGATTTTCAATTTTTTCAAGATGTGCCTTGAGGCCCAAATGGCAGGTTTAGTTATTAGGCCTCTATTGGGCCCAGTGGATCTAAAAAGCGATTAACTGATTGGATAAGGGTTTGAAAGTTGATTTGGGCTTGAATGTGTTTACGGAGTTTTGAAAGAGAGTTTGGTCAGGTCGAAGATTGCTGAGCAGGCAAAAAAAGGGTGCTTACAGACCTAGTGGGCCCGCAAAGTGGTTAACAAATCGAATTGAATTTGGAAAGCCGGTTTGAGCTTAAGTATGCTTGCGTTGGTTTGTAACTGCTTCCGGCCGGGCCGGAGATCGCCGAGTGGCCAAAATAGGGTGTTAACACTCATAGGAGTCTTGAAACGTTTCTTTTGAAACTTAAATTTGAGAGAGATTGGACTTGAAATTGGACTTGGAGAGTTTTGAAAATGCCCTTGGAATAAGACTTGAATTGTTTTGAAGATGCCTTTGAAATAGAACTAGGATTGTTTTTGGAAAGCTCTTGAAGTTGGACTTGGATGTTTTTAAAATGTTTTTGGAAGTATTTTAGAAGTGCTTTTTGGAAGTAACTTGAAAAAGTATAAAAAGTTTTGAAAGCAACTCACTGGAGTTTTGGAATAGAACTTGAAAATGTTTTAAGGTATTTTTGAAAGCAACTCAAGAGAGTTTTGGAATATTCTTGAAACAATTCAAGAGAGTTTGGAAATATTTTTGGAACAATTCAAGAGAGTTTTGGAATGTTTTTTAAAACAACTTAAGGAAGTTTTGAAATTTTTTTGAAACAATTCAAGGGAGTTTTGGAATATTTTTTAAAACAACTCAAGGGAGTTTTAAAATATTTTTTTTGAAAGCTTGATTCGAAAATTTTGAAATAGAATTTGGATTGGAAAAACTATTGTGAACTTGTCTTGAAAAGTTTTTGAAAACCATTTTTGAATACCTTATAGAAGGTATGTTGAATATCTGACCACCTTTGAGAGACTAACTCCTTTAAGGTTAAATTTTGAAAACATGTTTGAAAAAAGGGTTAGAGACTTCCCTTAGGCTATTAGAGCTTTGTGGTTATAGAACGCTACTTGATATTTCACTTTTCTAGAACAACATTAATCGTGTGTAAGGCCTAAGATTACTTAAAGGGTATGACTCTTGAAAATCATATTTGACAAAGGTTTTGGAAAACACTTAGAGTTTTAAAACCCTAATATGAATAACCATGAAGGTTGTATTTGAAATATTATTTTTCCTTTGAAAACCCTAACCATGATAGGGTTAGGATTACCTTAGGGTCGTGAGTTTTGGAAAAACATTTGAAAAGTAGTTTTTGAAAAATGTTAAGTATCTAGCCATTTTTGGTTAAGACAAGTTGAAGAGAACTCTTGAAAACATTTTGAGAGGAGCATGGATATATGTGAGAAGACTTTAGAGTCATGATTTTTAAAACTCAAGAGAGTGAGGTGTTTTGAAAACATGCTTTGAAAAGATCATTTTTAAATTGAAAATAGTTTGGAAAGAGTCTTGAAATTGGAGACCCTTGAAGTTCAACTAACCTTGGTTAAGGTAACTAGGGTTAGGAGAGCTTATGTTTAACTAACTAGGGTTAGGTTAACCTAAGGTTTGATGAACTAAGGTTAACTAACTAGTTAGGTTAACCTAGGGTTATATGTGTTGGGGACTGTGGGATTTTCCACGATCCAGCTATAGTGCATATGCATAATATTGAAAATTTTGATATGATTAGCAGAAACTAATCTACGTGATTAGTATCATACCTTCAAGATCTTTCTGACTTGATCCCAAATACCAACATGAATGATCTTCAAAGACCTTCTGCTTTGATCTTAAACGGCAAGCAACAACAATAGGCACAAATCAACTGCTTGAACTCAACTTTCAGACTTCTGATATATCCCTCATACACGCCTTACTCTAGAAAGGGTGGGCTCACATCTGCTAGTATTTCTTTCTTTCACAAAAATGGGTGTCTCTCAATTATGAGTAAGTGTAACCCTAGTTGCTCTTAGAGTGCGTATATATAGAGGCTACAGCAAAGACTACAGGATTAGTATGACTAGAGTTCTCTACGCAAATAAGGATTCCTAATCCAACTAGTATTAATCCCTATTTACGTATATTATAATTTATACCACTAATGAATGCCGTAGACAAATTCCTATTTGGAAATCCCCGAACCAGGAATCATCCCCCACATTGAGGAAAGCCCTAAAATAGGCAACACGTGAGGTTACTTATGGGGCATTACGAAAGGCTCTATGGACTAAGTAATTTGATTAGAAATGAAGAGAGACCCTTATTTCTACCACCATACAGTCAACAATATCCCTTGCTGAATCCACTTGACCCGGATTGCACTCCTTGTCATACTAAGAATTATATTTTGAGTTCCATATTATTAAATGCTTATTTATTTCTCCATGTTAAGATCACAGATACCCATCTATTAAATTATAAATTAAATTACTGATAATTAAATTTAATAGACTTATTTAATTTCTTGAGACCTTCCACTTAACTTATTTGATATGTTGGATTTATAATCTAGTTACTGAGTTTGACATAATCAAAACTTATAAGCTTCCTCAAGGAGGTATCATCAATCACTATACCAAGACGTGGATTCCATCAATAATTAATATTTACTATACATGTAATGTGATTATCCAACTCACTGAGTTCATTGACCCACAGAGAATCTCACCCTTCTGCGAATTAAAATAATAACTACTACATACACGTGTCTATTTATTATATTATGATTAAAAGCATAAGCAGTCACAATAATCATGAGATATTAATTGTTTTATACAATCAGTATAAAAACAATTACCTGAACACGGTCCTGTTCAATACACACAAAGTGTATTAGTGCAAGGAGTTGGAACTATACCGTTCCCCATAGTTAAGACAGACCTATTAAAACATTGTGCTGCAGTCCTACTGATCGTGTATCTAGTTCCATCTAAGACTATAAACGATAAGCTTATATTCCATAAGAACTGATGATCTAATCTTCTATGTGTAAATCGTACTCTACACGTCAAATCATCTAGTATATAGAATAAGAGACACACATGCATAATCATTAAATAAAAACGCAAGACAAACATTGCTCACACAAATTCTCATTAAAATGGAATAACTAATTTATTAACAAATACTAGAGCCATTACACAAAGTATGTCTTTTAATATAAATCTCTAATAGGATGACCGAGGGTTAACTAACTAGGGTTAGGTTAACCTAGGATTTAGTTGACCAAGAGTTAACTAACTTGGGTTAGGTTAACCTAAGGTTAGACAACTAGGATCAAGTTTACCTAGAGTTTTGAAATGTGGCTTTGGACTAGGGTTTTAAACTTAGTGATTTTGGAAGGTGGTTTTGAACTAGAGTTTGGACCTAGTGGTTTTAAAAAATGGTCTTATATATGAAACTTTGAAAGGAGATTTTGAAAACCATTTTAGGGAAACCACTCAAGTAAGTATAGAGATCATATGGTGGATTTGTGGAAACCACTCCAAAGAGGGTTTCCTTTGAACCATTTCAACTACAAACTTAAGAGAGTAAAACTTTTAAAAATAGTATAGGATAGGTAATTTTGAAAACTAGTTTGATGGAAACTAATGGAAATGAACTTTTTGAAATCTCTTTTGAAGAGGTTTGTTTTAGAAAAACCACTTAGGGTTTTGAAAACTACTCTAGTGAGCTGGGGTTCCTATGGTCAATTTTAGGGATACCACTCAAGATAGGGTTCCATTGGGACCATTCCAACCACACAAGTCAAGAGAGTAAAACTTTAAAAATTAATATGGAATAGAAGGTTTGAAAGCCATTTTTGGTGAAAAATGAAGAGAGTAAGGATTTTGAAAACCTCTTTTGAAGAGGGTTATTTTGAAAACTTTTGAAGACATGAAAAACATCTTTTGGAGAGGGGTTTTGAAAACTATTTTTATGCAACTCAAAAGAGTAGAAATGCTATGATGCAAAGTAAGAGTTAGGGTTTTAGGAGGGGTTTCCTAAGGCTTGGAAATCTAGGGTTCTTGATATTAACTTCAAGAAATTTCAATTTGAAGACCTTTAGAGGCACTTTTTGAAAATAGTTTGAGCATGGAATTTGAAGAACTTTTGAAGGTGGAAACAATGGTGTTTTTTAAAATGGTTTGAAACATAGAAAATGAAGCCAAGGCAAGCAATACAAGAATAATATAACATTTATATGCAAAAGGTCATGAAGCATACAAGGTTGAAGGCTACACCACATTGCAAGGGGTTCTAGAGTCATACTATGTTCAAGTAAACATATGAGAGATCCCCCAACCAATGGTTCCATAGGCTTTTCTCTAAGCATGGCCTAAGAACCCTCTTGTTCCAAGCATGCAAGAATGGGAGATAGAAGAAAGCTCAAATGAGCTTAGAAGGAGAAGAGATAGAGTGGGAGAGACATAAATGTAAAGATAAACTCCACCTCAGTCTTCAATCCACCATAGTTGAGTAATCTTGAGCTTGAATAATCTTAAATGGACTTGAGAAGGCTTGAATTGGCTTGGACCTTTAAAAAACTTAGGGTTTCTTGAATTTTAGAGTTCTGGGTTGAATTTGGTAGAGCTTCGCTACTGTTTTCGAGTTTGAATTACACTAGGGGGTGGCTTGGTATTTATAGGCAAAGTTGCTAAGGGCTGGCGTATGTATTACATGTACTTAGCCAAAATTTTGCCAGCACATGTAGTACATGCAATTGTACTCGGCCAATGTTTGAGTGCCGCATGGCACTCCTTGTATTACCACAACTTGGGCTGCAAGGCAAGTTTTGTCTGATCTAATCATTTGTCGGGCACATGTAGCACACACTCCACTACCGAGAACTTTTATGCTAACTTTGCCTAAAAATTCGTGCAATTCGAGAAAGATCTGGAGAAATAAATCACGTTCACGATGCTCCCCTGTTGTTTCTCATAAACCGAGAACCCTTGGGGTACTCCAAAGGATTCCGGATGACAAAGATATTTTATCATAAAACATGCATGAAAATAAGCATTTTGGAGCATCTGTGAGACGCTCTGAGGGTTTTTGAAAATAGCGGTTTTTACGGCACATGATCGTGGCCCCTGGAAACGACCTCCTCAATCAAACTGTACCGGTAGGAGGTCCTCCAGACAAGCTTCAAGGAATTCCCTAATTTAAGCATTTTTCAAGTCGTTTGACAGTGCGTTTTAATCAAGGAATTGAAGAAAAAGTCAACATTAGCGGAGCGTCTCACAGACGCTCCAAGGGTTTTTCAAAATAGCAACCTTTAAGCCACACGATCGGATACTTCAGAAAGCGATCTTGTCAATCGAGTCGTATCGATGGAAAGACCTATGGAAAGGCTTTCATGAATTCTCGTATTTACACATTTCTCAAGTCATTTGATAGTGCATTTTAATCAAGGAATCGAAAAAAAAAGACAACCTTATTGAAGTGTCTATGAGATGCTCTAGGAAGCTTTTATTAACCTAGATATGTTTTGAGTCAAAGGTCTCACTTGGAAACGAACAGGGAGGTTCAACGGGGTATCCTATTAAATGTTAGTTTGGTAGCCAGAGTCGGTGTGGTTTAGGAAATGCTCAGCCTACTAGGGGCAAAATAGTTATTTTCACCAGAACTTGCCGAAATGGGGCCAGGATGGATTTGAGTGGTATATTGAACATGTCAGACTGTCTAAAGACATTTCTAGAAGGGTGAACTTACAGTCTTGAGGGATTGGTGCTTTCTTGAAGGATGTGTCGGAGTGCCCGTGTCACGCGCTGAATTTCCCATGCCTATGGATTTCCAGGTAGCGCGACGTAGACCACTCATTAACCTCACATGGAAGCGTTGATACCCTCAATAAGGGACCAATGAGAGGTTAATGTGCTATAATCTAAATAATTCAAATTTAAGTCTCTAAAATAACTCCAACCACATAATAAAATTCATACATCATCACAATATCTTGTTACAGTCATCCGGTGTCTAAGTAACATTTAAACCAAATCTAAATAGTTCTGAAGTCCCTACAAAACTAAAAGGAATACAACTAAGCACAAATGAAACTTGGACGTAGAGGTTTCACTTGCAGCCTTTCTCGGGGTCCAACTTGTATCCCAAAAATCCTACCGCTGCTTATAAAGCATTCACTGCCATGCCATCTGAAAGGTTACCCATAAAACAAGATGAGCTGTAAAACCCAGCAGTAGTGTATTATCCAATAAACAATAAGTTTAGTTTTTTTCAACTGATTTTTTTGAGATAACAGATAAAAGCATTCATTTTGAAATCAGTACAAGTGCTACAATATTCAATAATATAAAAAATTATATAGTACACTCAAATCTTTAGCACATATCATGCAAAACTCATAAAAATATGATATTTCGATGAACAGTTATTCAATATCATTTCAGTGCTCCTAGCACCACCTTATCTCCCATTTTTGTATTCCAATTCTTAAATTGGGTAGCATGACTCTTTTTTTTTTTTTTTTAGAGTTTTACAGCCCGGGGGTAGAATTGCCATTTTGATTAGGTATCACCAGATTTGGTCTGGAGTCGACTGGAATGGCATTTTGAACATGCTGAACGATCCAGGGATAGCCCTGGAAGGTGGACTTACCATCTCGAGGTCTTGGTACTTTCTCGAAGATGTGCCGGGTTAAAAGGACTCACCATCTCAAGGAGCTTGTCCTTTCTTGTAAGGCGTGCCGGGTTGGATGGATTTATCATCTTAGAGTTTTACTTTCTCGCAAGATGTGCCATGTTGGATGGACTTATTGTCTCGAGGTGTTTGTACTTTCTCGCAAGAATTGCCATCATACCCAATGGGTAGTTTGGCCATTGTTCACCGAATGGGCTAGCAGGCGTTAGTGCTGACCTGGATTTACGAGTGTTTCTATCACTCTAACAGTTGTGACGGGTTAGTTTCTAAAGATCTTTTTTTTTTTGGGTAAATGTGCCACGGCCACAAGGCGCATTCAATCCCATGACATTGGGTGGTTTAGTGGCAAAACCCATGTCGACTTGGTGACTGTTCTCATCATTCCAACGGCTTAAAGATTTGTGAGTGTTTTCATCACTTCGATGGTTTGGTGTTGCTTCTAGAGATTGCCTGATATCAGAAAATTACTGGATGCTAAGGGGTATAACGGACATTCTATATTGGCGAGCTAGTGGGCGCCAAAAGTGAACCGTTTAAGGTTTGTGAGTATTTCCGTCACTCCAACAGTAGTGATTGGTTTCAAAGACCGCCTAATCTTTGAAAGCTACCTTGGAAATGTCTAGGAGCAATTTGGTCATTTGGCTTCAATTAGGCCTGACGAGCTCAGGAAGTGACCAATTGATTGGACTAGAATTTGAAAAGCCAATTTGAGCTTGATAGTGTTGTAACGTTTTATTGGAAGATTGATTTAAACTGGAGATTACCGAGCGGACAAAAATAGGGTGCTTACAGGGTTGACATGACACTAAGTGCTGACACGTCCCATGATGTAGCTATCTCGAATAAGTATGTCAACCCTTGTAGTTTAGTCACCAAAGATCAATTCAAAAGACATTTACAAGTGTTTCCTTTATAGCAGTGTAGCACCAACTCGCTAATTGGAACATTGTATATGCAGCTTCATCATAGTGCATACAATAATCTTTCTTGCGCTAATAACAATAGGTAGCAAGATCAAACCAATGTTATATGTCATGCTCATACACATAGAATTTTGATATATAGTCTTCTAGACTTGCTTGTCTAAGAAATAGATGTAAAAACACTACTAGTATTACAATACATAAACTCTATTTATTTAAGTCAAAACACAATATTCTAAACCAACATTGTGAGAGATCATCTTAAAATGCATAAAGGGATATTAGCACAACACTTGATTTTGCAACATAAATCTAAATTAAATAATGAAAATTTTTCACAAGTCGCGAGATTGAGAGTCCACTATGCTTGCAATCATCTCCTGTGCTACAAGCGATTATTGTCAACATTTGACTCAATTCGTGCGCTAAATCTTGGTTTTCTGGGAGTGAAACCATGTGTTTCTCTTCTACAAATAAAACCACTCATTAAATTTAACAACTTGGTTTTCGGGAGTGAAATAAAAAAATTTCACTCGACCAACAAACCTCCCACTAAGTACAACATCTCTAGACCTGCTAACAACTTTAAATTCCGTTCTATAGCATTTATAAAGCTAAATAATTAAAATGTGAATTATAGAAAGCACAAGGTTCTAATTACAGCAAATCATGTCATACTACACGAAATTTCACATAACGTGTGATAACATTCTATATAACAAAATAAATGCAATCTTAATAATCCAATATGTTAAAGTATAAGAATAACATATTAAAGGACTAGATAATCAATAATACATTTATACTAATTTTGAAAAATTCAAAAACAATTGAAATTTGCTATGAAAATCTAAAATTAAAATTGCAGATGTTCGAATCATCACATGCAAGGTATCATGATATAATACACAACCATAAGAAGAAAAAAAAAAAAAAAAAAACCTTAGCCTAAAAACACACGACCAGTCAATGTGACATGCTCTCCCATGTGCCAGAGTGAATCACTATTTTCAATTTCTAGCATTTTATCCAAAATAAAATGTAAAAAAAATAAATAAATAACTTTTCTAAAACTTATAGAATAACAAATAGAAAATAGAAATCAAATGACACTGGAAGATGTTAGTCCAAGTAGCAACCCAAGAGAGGGGTGAATTGAGTTTAAACAATAATTCAGTAAATAATTTTAAATTTAAAAATTCTAACAAAATATTCAAACAAATATTAATCAACTAATAATATGTTATAAATAAATGCAAGCAATTCAAACTATAAAGTAAAAGAGATAGAGAGAAGAAAATACAATACCAATATTTATCATGATTTGACTTCAACTCCAAAGTCTACGTCCACTTCCCAAGGCTCTTTCCTTGAGATTTTTCTCCACTATATCCAAACCGTAAATACAGCCACTAGACTTTTAACACAAGCGCTAGTCCTCTTTTACAATTAGTTTTTTTCACAGATGCTAGTCATACATCTCCAACTAGTTTTTATATAGGTGCTAGTCACACCCAACCAAGTGATCCCTCACTCCACCTAGTTTTTATATAGATGCTAGTCACACTCAACCCCTAGCTATTTTCCCAACTAGTCTTTCCCTTGCAAGAAGAAAGAACAAGAGTACAACCACTTTTGCTTATAAATACATTCTCCCAAAGAGTAGATATGTCAATGAAGCTCTCAAAACATTATAAGATAAAAGACAATTAGACTTTGTAGCATGAATATCACTATGATGCATAATCTTTTATCGCTCTTGATGTTATCTGTTCACTTTCACCTCGATTGTCTCCTTGATAGAATTTAAATTTGAAAATGGCTATAAGAGAAAAGTTGTAGACATAGAAGTCAGATTTTTATAACCTCAAGAATCAGGTCGATTCAATGGTCAAATCAAAAGTTATGATCAAATTACTCGAGCTGTCTCCCAACTAACATATTTGAATTTCTACACAGCTATGTGAACTTGAAACAGCTTTTTCATATAGCAAACGTTTGAGTTTGAAATTATCTATAAGATATGAAACGTAGATATGGATGTTATATTTCCATCTATTCAAGAATCAAAGCATTTAAAGATTAGAGTCAAAAGATATGAGTGAAATACTCAGGTTGTCTCTTTAGCTATTATCTTTAAATTTCTACAGCTCTAAGTCATATGTATACTCTTTTATCATCTAGATAACATTCAAATTTGAAGTTTCATCCAAGATAGATATGGTAGATATTTAAGTCATATTTTCAGCACATCAAGAATAAGATCATTTAGACTTCTGGATCAAAAGATATGGTCAAATAATTATGACTGTCTCTTGGTTGCTATATATCAAATTTCAAATCCAATAAGTCACTTTCCATCTCATTTTTGTTCAAGAAAACATCTTTTTTGTGAAAACTTTATAAAACACGATAATTATACATTTGAGTCTTCTTTCCATCTCCATAAGAATGAGATCAATCCAATGGTTGTATCAAAAGATGTGAGTAGAATACTGTGGTTGTATCATATGATATAGTTTCATCGAATTTTTAACCTTTGAAGAAAATTATGTCTTCTAATTTTCTTCCTTGAATCAAGTTTCCTTAAAACATAATTCTCAAGGATTTAGATATTACTTTCTAAGTCTTGATTTCTCTTTCAAGTGCTTCATAATCCTACGAAACTTTATTACACCAACTAGACCAAGGATTAAAAGTATTGAATACATTTAATCAAGAAAATATTTATAAATCAAAGTAAGTTATCATCAAAACCATATATAAAATTCCATTTGAATAAACTTTGGGTTAACAATCTCTTCGTTTTTTACGATGACAACATTTGATTTATTTACCTCATAAAATCACTTCGAGTAAAATAAATGTTTTCATAAATATTTCAAGTTTAATGGAGAAATAATAAAATAGAGAGATTTATAATCCAAACTCCCCCTCAACCAATGCATATTCTCTTTAAACTTATATATTATAGAAATCAATATCAATCAATATATTCTTCCCCTTTATTATCATCAAAAAATAATCATGAATAAAACTGATAAAATTCTATAGAACATAACAACATATATATTTTATTTTGTCATTCACAAAATATATTCAATGTATATCATACTTGCAAGACATTCAATTCAATACCAAACATGCTTTATAAATCACAACAATTTATATTTCTCTCACTTTCAATATCAAGAAATGCATGTGAAAAAAAAACATGTAATTAAGTATATATCACAAATCAAGTATAAGTAAATTCATACGTATAACTTTCAAAATATTTCAAAGCATGTCACAATTTTTTTTAAATAATAAAAAATAAATACACACACACACACATATATTAAAGTTTTCTTTTCTCTATTATGTAACATCAATAGAGTAACATACCTCATTTTTCTTTTACCATTAAGCACAAGTTAGCAACTTCATCGTCACTATCATTTTCATTGGAGTTGCTTTCTTCACTATCACTCCATTCTTCACTATCACTCCAAGATATCATCACATTTTTCTTTTTGGCCTTCTTTTTTTATCTTCTTGAGCAATGGACATTCAAATTTTATGTGACCGGGTTTCTTGCATTTATAGCATATAATGGCGTCTTTCTTTGAGAGTATTTTCTCACTTTGCTTTTTATTTCTTAGAAATCTTTTAAATTTTCTTGTGATCATAGCAAGCTACTCATCTTCATTGCTACTTTTATTTTTAATAGATGATTTCAAAGTAAGATCTTTCTTTCTTTTCCATTCATCTTCATCACCATTCATGGTAAGTTCATGAGTCATAAGTAAACACAAGAGCCCATCCATGGTAAGCTTTGTAAGGTCTTCGGCTTCTTATATGGCAGTGACTTTCGGCTCCTAATTCTTTGGTAGACACTTAAGAATCTTTCTCACCAATTCAATATTAGTATAAGATTTGCGAAGAGATTTTAAAATACTTATAATATCAGTAAATCTAGTAAACATGTTAGAAATTGATTCATCATTATCCATTTTAAACAATTTATATTTATGAACAAGCATACTAATCTTAGATTCTTTGACTTGATTGGTCTCCTCATGTGTGACTTCCAATTTATCCCAAATATCTTTAGCCGATTCATAAGTAGATATATGATTAAAATCATTTGCATCAAGAGCACTATAAAGAACATTCATATCTCTAGCATTTAATTGAACACTTTTCATATCACTAGCATTTCATTCACTTTCTTTCTTAAACACATTTTTTCCTTCTACAATCTTAGTTGGTATACTAGGACCACTAATAATAACTTTTCATAACTCATAATTAGTAGCTTGAATATATATTCTCATTTTAGTTTTTTAATAGTTATAATTTGTGCCACTAAACTATTGTGGAGATAGAGAGAAGAGAATACGACACCAAGATTTATTATGGTTCGACTTCAACTCCAAAGTTTACGTCCACTCCCTAAGATTCCTTCCTTAAGATTTTTCTCCACTATATTCAAACCGTAGATACGGCCACTAACTTTTTAACCCAAGCACTAGTCCTCCTTTATAACTAGTATTTTTCACAGATGCTAGTCACACCCCTCCAATTAATTTTTACACAGGTGCTAGTCACACCCAAAGGTTGGATCAAAAGATATGTGCAAAATATTGAGTTGTCTCATATGATATAGTTTCATCGAATTTTCAACCTTAAAAGAAAATTATGTCCTCTAATTTTCTTCCTTGAATCAAGTCTTCTTAAAACATGATTCTCAAGGATTTAGATATTACTTTTCAAGTCTTGATCTTTCTTTCAAGTGCTTCATGATCCTGCAAAACTTTATTACATTAATTAGACTAAAGATTAAAAGTATTAAATATATTTAATCAAGAAAACATTTATAAATCAAAGTAAGTTATCATCAAAACCATATATAAAATTTCATATGAATAAACTTTGGACTAGCAAATGATACTAGGTTTATGATCAACCGCTTACCACTGCTCCAAAAGCAATTGTTGTCAGCCAAGGCATAACTTTATTTCCTTATACTTTAGTAGCACAGAGCCCTACACTAAGTGGCAGGTGGGCGTAAGGGTCTACGTTATTGGCCCAAGTAAGCAATCCAAGAGGGAGGGTGAATTGCGTTTTATGAAATTAATAGCAAACAATGCAACTAAAAACTGATCAAGCAATACAGCAGTAGCTATTCAAACTATAAACTAAGCAAGCAAATAATAAGATACGATGCAAGCAAGCATTATGAACAAGGAAGAAAATAGAGTAAGAAATGAAGAATGAAGGCACATGAATTTTACAAAGGTTCGGTCAATCCCTGCCTACGTCCTCTCTTCTTCGATCCTCTCGAAGGTATTCCACTATGTAAAGTTTCCTTACACAGCTATTGGTTTTGTTCCAAGTGTCTTGCTCACTTTTACAAGAGCTCTTCCTAAGCTCTCAAAATCCCGAGTGATTTTGTTCAAACTTCACTCAAACTTATAAGTGTTTTTCCCAAACTACAATCAAACTCACAAGTGTTTTTTCTAAGACCACTCAAACTCACAAGTATTTTTCTCAAAAACCCTCAATCTCACAAGTTTACAAGCCCACCAAACAATAGATGAAAGTTGTACAATGAATAACTCTCTTTCAAAGAACATATAAGTAAATTTTTAGCTCACTCAAGAAACCCCCCAAATGAATAAAAACAGAATGTAAGTTGTAGGAGATGAAATCTTACTTCTAGCACTTGATCTTGTGTTCTTCTTGCACATATATGTGTTAAGGATCTTCTATATATAGCCTTGAGTTAATTATAATCGTTGGTGGTGGATGGGAGACCATTTGATGCAAAAAGGGTAGAGTATAACGTTAAAAAAGATAGAGCTGTTGCTGTCAGAGAGTCGACTTTTTTGCTGCAGGGGTAGACTCTTTTTGTATTTCAACAGATTTTTTCAAGACTCTGCCTCGAGGGGTCGACTCCTGAAGAGTTTCACCATATTTTTTAAGCCTCTGTCTCAATGTGTTGACTCCTTTGTCAAGATCTTGTATTCTGGACCAATGTGTCGACTTTTAAAGCTTGAGGGGTCGACTCCTTTTAACAGAGTCCTCAACTTTTGCAAGACTTCTTCAATATCTTCAAATTCTTCGTGGATCATCCAACTAAAGCTTTTAAGGCTTGAAAAGATTACTTCAAGACATGTTGATCTCAAGAACACTTTTCAATTACTTTGAAATGAAATCAATCAACTTTTGATTACTTGAAGAATTCTTCAATCAACATCACTTCTTCTATTGATCTAAGTCTTCTCTAAACTCTTCAAGAGCGCTTCCAAGACTTGAGATCTCTTCTCTTCAACTGATCTTTTATGCTTCTTTGGACATCTTCAATCTCTTTACTTGATCTTCATCAACTCAATTTCTTCTAGGATACTTCAATCAATATAACTTCTTTCATCTATTCAACACTTCAACATAATCTTTAATGAAGCTTCTAAGTCTTGTGAGTTCTTATCAATAGGTCTTCAATGTAGAAAGTATGAGCTCTTGTTGTCAATCTTCTTCACATTTTGAATATTTTCAATCTATAAGATAAACTTATTGAATGTGTCAACCCATCATGTTTATTAACCTTTGATCCTTCTTGACAAACTTCTCAACACAAGTTCTTTAATATTTTTTCAATGTGACAAGTTTCAAGTTATAAACCTATTGAAACAAAAACTTGCTCCCCTTTTCTTTTGTGATTTATGCCTCAATGCATTTTCCATATTCAAATCAAAACAATCAACCATTTTAGAGGTTCATAATATACATGATACTTTAGTAGATTGATATGGCCATGAGAATTGAGGATCTTCATAGTGAATAAGTTCTTGAATTCTCATAAGGTCTTTAGTCTCTTTGAAACAGAATTAATCTAATATGTTCCTCTATCAATCTTCATGTTTCCAAAACAGATCACCATGATAGAATTCCAAAGCTTGCATCTTTCTTTTTAATACTTGTTGAACTTCTTGAGCATCTTCAATCTCTTCGAGAATAAGTTTATCTAAGTAATCTTCTTCTTGGATACTCAATCAATCAACTTAATTATTTTCTTGTTATTAAATGATTATAATGTAACATGCACACTTAATTGAAATCATTAGATAACAACTATATGATTTTGTTATTATCAAAATCAACATAGGGATCAACCTTGAGTCAACATATGTCATTTAAGCGCCACGGGTTGGCCAATCATGTACTCTATGTGAGTCTCCATAAGACCCAACCGAGTCAAAAGTCGATTGTTGGCCCCCATAAAGCCAACAATCTCTCCTCCAACAATAATCTTGGGACTTAAATCTGTGACCTCGCTCTGATACCAAGTTTAGAATCAAACGCTTACCACTGCACCAAAAGCAATTGCTGTTAGTTAAGGCACAACTTTATTTTCTTATAACTTAGCAGCATAAAGCCTCATATTAAGTGACAGGTGGGTATGAGGGTCTGCGCCATGTAATCACAATGAATTGGACAGTTACGTACTTGATGTGAGTCTTCCATAAGACCCAACTAAATTAAAAGTTGATTGGTGCATAAAGCCAATGGAAGAAACAATACGAAAATATGAAAAACAGAGGCCTCAACGTGCGCCTTCTCCTGTTACAGTCACCTCCCTGCTACGTACATACACACCCCAAACAAATGGCATTTCAATTAACACACCAAAACATGGGCAGCAGCCGTGCTGGCTCTTCCTTTGGTCGGTCAAACGACAAAGTCACAGCAATGATGCTTCGAATTGCCAAACCTTTTACCTCTTAACATTTATTCTGAGTGTTAGTGCTTTGGACGAGGAGTTATTGTGTATTTACAGTGTGCGTCCTACATGCGCCCTTGGCACGTCAGGAAGTGATAAACAATTTTCTTCACAAAAACTTATTCGAACCAGATTTTAGGCTAAATTTTGGATGCACATATTTCTCAATTTGGAGATGCAAAAATTACAAATAAAATATCAACGAAAAACTTATTGAAAACCGAATACAATGATATAAAAAACATAGACTGAAATTTAATGTGGTGAGAAAATAAATTCAACGAAGTTTTGGCTTTACGAATTGGGTTTGCAATTTTCTCTCAAACCGTAAGTCCAAATAATCTAAAACTTTTCAGAAGTATTCACTTCGGTAAGGACTACAGTTAAATTTCAGACCATTTGGTGTTCGTTTGGCGAAGATGCCATTAACACTCATTCGGAGTTTTTCGCAAAAATAGTATAATTTTATTGCATGAAATGCATTTATAATAATTCTATATGCACGAAAACAACCTAGATGACTCTGATACCAATGTCAGAAATCAAATATTCAATGCGGAAGCGGTAATTCAAAAACGTACCTTATTCAAATCAACCCATATTTGAACCTGAGGATGCTTTTCATATTTATTGTACAAGCCTATTAGATGTTTACGGTCGGTGTTATTACGGCGTACGAACAACACCCCACATTCACAGCACAAGAGTCATCTCCAACACCTTCTTATATTACACAAAGATGAGAGAAGAGAATAAAGTTACTGTCAACTTGAATCAATCTTTAACATCATATGTCTTGGGGTTTATATAAACATCCAAGAGGTACATCTAAGGGTCACCAACCACTAGATATATCTATTCTTCTACCAGACATGTATGTATCTATATTAGTATAACTACTGGGTCAACCCACCAGAGGCTTCCGATTTGGGTCCATGACCCAACCCGTGTCCAACACTATTTGAAATTATATCCCTAATATCTCATCTTTAAACATTCTCTTTTTTATTTTTTTTATTACTCTTTACATGAATCAAATTACTTTAACCTATCGGCGTCTCAAGTGGCTCTCTCATTTTATCTATTAATTAGTGCTACTCTCAACCGTTTCTAATGGATTCATTTCATGTCTCTCATTTTATCTATTAATTAGTGCTACTCTCAACCGTTCCTAATGGATTCATTTCATGTTTTAACATTTCTTGTAATATCACTCATCTATATCAACATTTTCATCAGTTATGCTCAATTTCTAGATATATTTTTCTTAATCATCCAATAATCAGGTTTTATAATAGTCCAATAAAATGTTCTAATAGGAAGCAATCTTACAATCAAACAATATCCTTGACGTATTCATCCATATCATTCATCCTACGCCAATTATATAGGCCATATCCTCATCAATATCTCTATCTTTATTATGACTAAGTGACCCAAGATTTTGAGAATTGTCACTTCTAGGCATCTACTGCTCATCAAGATTTAGAGTTTACTTATTTTCTTGTTTTGTCAATTAAAACTATATTTCTTTCAACAACATAAACTAAAGATATCCTCTTTAATATTCTTAGTAAGTTCACTATAACTAACTCAAAAAATACAAGGACTTAATGCCGATCCTTTATTTGAAATTATTGTTATTGGAAATTTATTGTTTCTCCCCTCTTGTTCTCAAATCCATAGCTCATGTCTTTAATTATATTAATATATTTAATTATGCTTATTTATTTTTCATGACTTTCTACATTATTTCCTTAGAAATCCTATTTCATTTTTTTTTCTAAATCAATAATACTATATGAAGATTATTTTTCATTATGTTAGTGAGTGACAAATATGAGTAGAAAAAACATAGTGATTGGGACGATGGTCAGGAGCTGACCCAACATGGGTTCAATGGGAGTTGCCCCACTGGATTTGCTACTTTGGTTATTTTTAAATTTTTTTTTATTTATATTTATATGATCTTAAGTTCCTAAATATATGTTTTGCCCTATTGAATTTATAAACACTTAATATTTTCTTCCCTATGAATTTACTAATAATTATATTTGCTCTCATTGAATATCATTAAATATGTAGTAAAAAATATATGTATCTTATAAACGTTTCATTATTTGGTCAAATAAAAAATACAATCTCAATTAATCTTGTATTTAGACTCTAAGTTACCTAAATCTTAAAATTCCTTATAGAAATTTTGATCAATCTGAATTTAATTTTTGATATAATTTTTGCATTTAACTTTTATACCTAGCCAGTGATACTTTTTTGACATTTTTAATATGATTATCTTTTTATTTATTAAAAAATATATATTGTCAATTAAAAAAAATTATGTATGATTCTACCCTCACTGAACAAAAATCTGAATCAGTGCCTAACGAGAATAATAGTGAACTTTTGCTGGGGTTGAATTTTAACTAGGAGAAAAAAAACGACGGGCCATGCTAGTGGCAGCGATTATGATGGTGGACGGATGATTCCCTCCGTAATGGAATTAAATAGATAAATAAATAAAAAATTATTTCCTTTTCCATTCATTTCGCGCCCCTCCCCTCGTTGGAAACAGGCCGAATAGTTACGCGTTGTATTGTTTGAGTTGTTAATTAATTTTTTTTCTATTCATTTGACTTGTTAATATTCAAATTAGTTTAATTAAATAGATATTTAAAAGATGATGTCATCAAATTCCACTAATTGACTGTAAAGGGTATTTATTTAGTATTCCTAAATAGTGCAGGGTATACCAATAATAATAATTTTTAATATCACATAGATAGTGAATGTAATAGAGCCAAATTTCAGAATAATTTACCCTCTTTTTGTCTAGTCGTCCAAGAGAAAAATTTCGCAGTATGAAAATAAAACAATACATAATTAAAATTTAAATGAATAAATACATAAATATAAAATCACAGAACAAAAATATAAGAAAATGAAAACTTTATCTTCAAAGGTTAACGAACTTTGAGAAAGATGATCCAAAAGAGGCCCACCCATGCATTCACAATCTTGTGGGAACTGAAAATTTTGACAGTTTCAGTTTATTCCTAACGCAGTCCAAAGCTAACCCTAGAAGGAAATGATCTTCCAATCCACCATTTCACCTCCTCTGCAACACCTCCCACATGGGTCTCACAATTCCGTCGTCATTCGAACCCTTCGGAGCCATAAACACCCCATTCCTTCTTCATTCTCCGAGCTCCACAGCTCCGGAGCAACTCTGAATCATGACCCAAGCAGACCCGTTAACCGGAAGTTCAAGCGCCACAAATTCTTCCTTCAGGTAACTCCTATACGTTTAATTTGTTGCAGTTGATTGGTTGCTCTATCAATTTTGTGTACAGCATAAACTAGTTTCAGATTTCTTTAGTATACATATGTACATATGTATATGTGTTTAATTACATATAGCTATCTATATATGTTTCTTTTCCTTGTATTTTAGTGGTATAAATACTGGTCTTTTGGTGGTTATGAATATAAAATGCATTTCTTAATCAGAAAACATAAAGCAATACTGTGTAAAAATCAACTAAATTATGCATAACAGGCATAAGGCTACGATAATATCTATAGTGAAAAGTTTGGAGACAAATATATGGCAACGGTTTATATACTACTTTTGCATGTGGGTTACAATGTTCCTTTGTTTTTTCCTCCTCTTGTTAAATCATTATTCTCGGCTAACATTTTATAGTCATCTAGTTTATTGGAGCACATTGTCAAACTAATCATCCAAATTATAAAGGTGAACAAATGGGTTCATGTTCGTATACAAGAATAGTGATGGGATTGGCATTGAAGGCCATATTTTTTCCTTTTTAAATTTTTGTACCATTTCTTAATTTCAAAAAATGAAATTACCATGGAGTGTGTAACAAAATATTTCTAATCATATAATGAGATTGAGCCATGCTGAAATCTTATTTCTACTAGAAACCAATTATTAGATGATGTTTGTCCAGAAAAGAAAAGAGTGATTGGCACAATTGTTTTCTTTTTCTTCATGAAGTTTGTTTGATTAATAATATGTAGAAGCTTATTATGAGTATTATACAAATAACGGAACGTGTATTTCCATTTTATGATTCGGATTTTACTTTAGCCTGAGTTTTTTCTTATTTCTTTTTTTTCAACTGTTAGTATGTACATATAGACAAGTATTTACCGACTGTGGTGCTGGTAATAGAAAACTATATTCTTAATTGAAAAAATATACTCTTAATTAGTTGTTTCAATAGGGTTGTGAATTTTGGTACATTTGATTCCGTGGTGGGAGCCTTTCCCATAACTGGATTCTCAAAATGGTATATTCAATTGATATTGATTTGTCTACAAGAATATAGTCTTCACTATTTCAATTACTTCTTATGGGTTTGTTCTTCAAAAGAAAATAGTCACCATGGATTTGTTCTTTTGCTTTTGAAACAGATTTTTTCTTAAAGTTATTTCTTACTTGCTCTGTTTCCTCTCCCACATTCTCTCGGAGGACCAAGTAGAGGTTAAGTGGTTATACCTGCATTCATGTAGTTATTAACTTTATCTTTTGTCATGAGTGAATGCAGATACTTGGAAGGGAAGTGAGAAGGGGGATGCCCTTGATCTCAACAAATTTTGAAAGTAATTTTCTCATTCTGTTCTGATTCTTTTGTTGAGCATCTGATTTAGGTGCTTACTGTCTCCTGCTTTGATGTTCATGTTGCACTGGCCAAAGTAATAAACTTCTCTCTCTGCCCTTCTCTTGGGTCAAATGATGGAAGAACCCCTAATTCAGCCCTGAATCTGGCCCCGCACTTCAGTTCAGCCTATGCATTAGCTGGTCCTGCAGTGACAGATGCTATTAAGACTACAGGGTTTTGAACAACCAACCTCTTCTAAATTTTAAAGTCTTTCATTTCCTGGCCCAGACCAAGTTACCAACATACTAATTAGTACTTACAGCAAAGGTAGCTCAGTAATCTAATGAAAGATTTGGTCCTGGTATCCTCGGTGAAACTGTTTTCAACCTGGTCAACTTGTTAGCCTGATTGATGGAGCTGTCAGCACGAAGATGCTTCTATCCAAGTACTCGAATGATTTGTACTCAAAACCTATGGTTAATCGATAGAAGTCGCTTGTATTGCTAGATGTCAGGAAGCTCTAGTCCATCTCACTTTTGGATAATGCCCTATTTAAGCTGTCAATTGATTTTATGGTCCAGTTTGATCAGTCAATGGGCAACATTGACTTTTTGTCTTTTGACAGTGACATTTCTCTTCACATTATTGTATTAACCAAATTTGAGCAATCGACCATAGAAACCATATTTTTTGTATGACATATATGTTATTAGCATGTGATTTGTATCCTTCCATCAGTCAGCTGTTTTGCTGCTATATCATCATACATTAATGGTACCTATGAAGAACAATTAAATGACAATAAAATAACTGACAATATTTTTGTGTGAAGTATGGAATATTTGACTAAACACCACTTGCTATCTAAGTTCAATATGTTCAACTTTCTTTAAGTTCCAATGAGTTCGATTGACCAATTTGGAATAAGAAGTCGAGATTCAGTACTGAGTTCTGTTCATGAACTAAATAAATGTCATAAATTTCAATGTCAATAGTTTATTCATTCACTATTTAAATGCATTATTTTGGTTATACTCAGTGAAGGCTTTGAATGTTATCATGAATATTAATAGTATTAATATTATTCTTATTTTTTTCGGCCGGCTTGTTAGCCAATAGAGGCAATTATGCCCAGTAATATAGTATGAGAGAATATCTCTCTTTTGAGATGTTTTACTGACTCTAGCCCTCTGATAAGATGCTTCTTATTTTGTCTTTTCTTTTCTTTTGCCTCCTAGGGCCATTTGACGTACATATGCCATGTAGTTTTTGATTTTGTACCTTTGCCATACGTATGCCATGCTGTTTTTGTTTTTGTACCTTTGCTCCCTCTTTCTAACTTTTGCACATCTGCCTTTTTAAATCATTAATTGAGTCATATAATCATTCCATTTCAGAATTCTCACATAACCTTTTGATTAATGAGGACATTACAAATGCAAAAATGCCTTTAATTGTGCCTGCTTTATCATGTGGAGCAATCTCGTGGTTGACATCTGCCCAAGTGGTACAAGCAACTGAAGATGTCAAAATGGATGCGGTTTATGAGATTGGAGAATTATTTGAATTTGGAATCCAGCTCTCCTACGTGCTTTTATTATTAGGTTTTCTTGGGGTTGGAACCTTCTTTGTGATTCGTCAAGTCCTTGTTCGTAGAGAACTGGACCTTTCTGCAAAAGAATTGCAAGTAAGAACCAATATCTTTCTCTTTTCTTACTTGCTTTGGATTTTGTATCTTGAAGTTTACTGACTGTAGGCTAATTGGAAGACTTGAAGTTTGTGTTATCGAACTTAGATATTTGAGAAATTGGCACGTGTTTGTCTAGTGTTTATTGTTGTGATAGCTAATACCCGCCCTTTTAAATTTCAACTTTTGTATTTCTAGAATGCTTTCCCTACTTCCCTACTGAAATATTGAGGTTTACATAGTTTTTTTTTTTTTGTAATTTCTGGATTGTCTTTTGAAACTAGTATAGTTGCAGTTTGTGTTATGAAACTTATGAGCTCCCCAAGAATTGGCTCGTATTTTGCCATTATTTCCTTATACTTGCATTTGTTTGACGGATTTACTTGCTCTATATGTCTACAATGTTGTCTCTACTTAAAGATTGAATAACACACCCATACATATCTTTATGGGTTTTCATGTATGTCAAATATTATTTTTCCCGTTTGTATTTTTTATTTGTTGGTGACATGGCATGTTGCATCCATGTATCATGTACTGTCTCCCTATTAAATAATAGGTAATGTGCCAATATACATACACAAGAATAACAAAGGATCCTTCAGGACAATTTCGTTTTAGAAATATCTCTAATTTAAAAATGGAACTTACTGCTGAGGTTCCTTTACCATGTTAAGAAAGTTAATTTGGCTCCAGTCATGTACCATCTTTTGCTGCTGATGGCCCATCTTGAAGGGATTTTTTGATAAAGATGGAAAGTGCATGCTCCAACTAATCTGACAAAAATAGGATGCAGGGAACTGTAAGGGATTGAAAATTGATCTTAGGTACACAAGCTTGTCTTAATCTGAGTTCAGCTATGTGGACAGTTCCACCTTACACAATTGATACCTATGCTCTTCCTTCCTGTTCCGTTGATCATGAGCAAAAGAGAATAAGCCCATTTGTGCTTGACCTTTCCAGTCTCATAAACTGGCTCCTTGCTAGTCCATTATTAACTCCTACTACGACAAGCACCAAAGCTCGTTGTAGTCAAACTACTTTTAAGAAGTATGAGATGCAGCATGTCAGCAATAGCATACCTGGCATACTTCAAGGTTTGTGATTGAGATAAAATAGTAAATCACGCAAGCTTTTTCCTGCTGCTGCCTTTAATGTGGTAAAGTTAGGATTTTTCCCATTTTCCACTTTCATCGGTTAATAACATGGTAATTGCCCCTGCCAGTGCTGCAAGTGATAATAAAAGTGGGAATGCTGTCACTAGAATAGATCACACTAATAGGAATGATCTATTCATCGTCATATTAGGTCCATGCATGTTGGAGATAGTGGTTATAAATTGATACTTGTTTCAAAATTTTAGGGGGATTAAATAAAAACGATGGCAAAATTTTTGCACGTAAATAAATACCTATTGTTGTTAGTGTTTCAGTGGGATCTTTTGGCCCCACTTAGCTCTATTTGGCTAGCCCCTAAAGATATGTAGCCGCATTGATAGTGGCAGACAAAATTGATTTAAGGCCCTGCAGGTTTCATCTTGTGTGATCGCTTGCTTCTACATTTTTTTGAAGCTTATAAGATTTGGGTGATTAGAATGTCGACATCATAGTACAATTTGGTGCCCAAGAATCCAAGGCAAAACACCATTGGTGATGTAAGAAGAGTTTTATTCTTTCAATTCGATAATCTTTACAAAAAGAATCAACTCTATGTCAAGATCGGGGTTGAAGCACATCCGTATTGCCGCGGAGACTTAGTATTCTAATATCTGCATTTTGCAACATTTTCTTCACTAGCCACAAGAAGTTTCAAAAACTATTTAAGCACCTCCAATAAATACTACAAAGAATAAGTAACTATTGCTGAGGGGTGTTAACTTGAACTACATAGACTTATGGCTAGGTGTTTGAACAATTACCACCCACAGAAATGATGACAGAAAGAGTGCTTCGTTTTTGAGTGTTGTTTGCTCAATTGAATGTAATTCCAAGCATGTTTGCTTTTATTACTAGTTGTAACATATATGAAGATGGCTCTGCCCTTTGCCTCCCACTCCTTTTCTTCTATTATAAAGTGTAGATAATTTACAAGTACTAACAAAGAAGTACTACTATAGTTCTAGTATAGTACCTACTCTGTCATGTAGTAATCGACTACCCCATTCATTTCACTCTTGAAAGACTTTTCCCCACATGATTTTGGGATTTGTTTATTTGATTATCCTTTCCTACTTGTTAGAGCCTCTAGGCTTAATGTAGGATTTCTCCATGGAGATGCCAAATTAGTTGTGGATAGTATTATTGACACATGAAAGCACTTAAAAACACAAGATCATGTTGTTGAAGATTACTTGTATATCTAATGAAGGTTACAGATGACTTGTAGGTTCAACATTTAGAGAAAAAAATGGTAGGAAAATGGTATCAAACTTTTAAGATGTAAAATGTTAAATAAACTTGGATGGAAAATGCTTGGAATTGGTTTGGATTGGATGATTATAGTTTTCTCTCATGTCTGGGACAATGTAGATGATGACTTGTTGGGTTTTTGGAAAGTAAGAAAACCAATGTTTTAATGCTAGGGCTAAACTAGAGTTGCAGTTGTATGATCAAAAGGGTTGGGTTTTTGGACTTTCCAAAAAAGGGGAGAAAAAAAAAACTGTTTGGTTTTGATGGTAAAATAGGGTTAAGAAAGGGATCATCGGGGTTATAAGGTGATTCCACTATAGCAGAAAAGCAAATATCTCATGGGCTTTTCAGAGCTCTAATAGCTGGTGGAAGATTATATAGAATCATTGGCATTGAATTGAAAGAGTACATAGATATATAGATTGTTGGTTTTTACTTATCAAAAGTTTGTACGCGTGCATATATGTAGGTTGTTGGTTATGTTACTATTTCTATTGAAGGTACTTGAAAAAAGGATAGTTTGCAAAATTAGTTCTATTTATTTGTTTATTTGTGGGTTTTCAATCAAGATGTTACTCTTCTACATCAAGAGAAAGCAAACTATTCTACTGTTCATTCACTAGTTTTGTATGGCTCTCATTGCAAACTGATCAATGAAAAGGTTCTCCTAGCATAAATCATTGTAAGGTAACGCCTATTAAGAGTGAATAAAACTTGGTCCCGTGAATTTAATTAAAACTGTAACTGTTATATTCACTTTCTTGGTGGGGTTTAGGTTTGGCTTTGTTAACTTTCATTTTATTAGCAGTAATGTTTTTGGCTGTCTTGTAGCTCTTTGTGGGTCACCAATTTGATTAATGTTGTGAAGATTGATTGCATCATTGATTTAATATGTTTATTTTTTTGGTAATTTTTTTTTCATATTTCCCTGTATCTTAACTGTCATTTTGAAATAGAATATTTCAAAAAATTTCATCACTAAAAGTTTATTAAACTATCTCTCTGTTTATTTTTTTGTCTTATACTTTCCATTGCCTTTCATTTTTCAAAAGTATTTATTGGTTGAATTTGACCCATTTCTATAAAATACTCATTTAAGTAGGCTACTTTGATGTTAAATCTTGTGATTCTCATTGAAATTTAGAACCACAATTTGTGTCTTATTCCTTTGTTCTTAGAACAGGTAAACTATATGTAATTCTATGTGCTAGAAGGGGGTGTAACTCATGTACACAGGGTGTATCGAGGACCCTTGTGTTGATACGAAAGAATCTATGTCCTGTAAAAGAGATCCAAAAAAGGCTCCATAGAAGGAGCAACCTACCATTTTACCTGATTACGCAGCAAATACTACCAAAAGGTAAAATAAAACTGAAACACTTTAATAAATGCATCGCGGCTTCCACTCCATCAAATTTGCAATGATTTCTCACCCCAAAGATACTACATCAAGTAATGAGGGGCTGCTCTCCAAGCCTGCTCATTACCTCTTATCATTCTTCCCCTTCTAACTTTTGACTAAAGAGGCCATTGAGCATGGCATCACCCAAACCATGCTGAACAAGGACAGCAAAAAGGTGCATATCTACCACGCCACTTTACAATGAACGGTGGACACTCTACAATGAATGATGGAATATCCACATTCTTACCCCCTTCTTTGCCCATGGAACACCCATTAGGAAGAGTCTTCCTCTCTGTCTTAAGTTATACATTATATGGTCTTCTCTTGAGTGACTGACCACATGAACAAATCAACCTTAGAAGGAGGTCTCATCTTCAACATACCCCTCCAAGGAAAAGCACCCTCATATTCACCAATCAACACCTTATCAAAAGACTTAAAATTTTCAGATTTTGAGGCTCCCCAAGGAATCTCATCCTCACCCCCATAAGACTTTGTTGATAAAGAGTCTCAAACATGTACATAGCCATCTCTACTTCACGATCATTGGCTGCTCATTAAAAATGAACATCTCACACCACATTATCTGGTGATTGGATGAGATAGTCACATACCAAGGCTTCTTTATCCATAGCCACTCCATCAAGATGAGGAAAGGAAAGTTTC